>JAABKK020014193.1:0-53650 GCA_011634745.2 Catotricha subobsoleta
GGTTAAAAAAAAGACCACATGGTTGAAAAAAAAGACCATGTGGTTAAAAAAAAAAAGCCATGTGGTTTAAAAAAAAGCCATGTGGTTAAAAAAAAACCACATGGCTTTTTTTTAACCACATGGTATTTTTTTTTTTAACCACATGGTATTTTTTTTTTTAACCTCATGGCTTTTTTTTTTAACCACATGGTCTTTTTTTTCACCCATGTGGTTCTACCTTATGGCTGAGACAAGCACCTCGCAATTCGCAAAAAAAAAAAAAAAATTAGGACGGTAATCTTGAGACAAAATGCAACTCAGAAAACAATGGTACTGGCGGTTCTAAAAAAGTCGATCCACCCTATTATACATTCTAGTTTTAGTTTTGCGAAAAAATTTATCAAGGGTCGGACACCACATTTTAGCGCTACTTTTTTTTTTGGGATATATTAATTACATTTATGATCTAAAGCCGGCTGGCTATCAATGAATTATTTAATGTAAAATGAATGCGACAAAAACCTCTTACGGTGTAAAAGTGACGCAAGTAACACGTCCAAAAAGAGTGATATAATTTTTGATAACGCTGTTGCGCAGTATAAACGTTACAAAAATAACACCGGTGCAACATGCAATTCTTTTTCTTCGATTTTCTTTTTTTACTTTTCAGGGTGTTACGATTTTTCCAAAATTAAATTCCCTGATTTTTCAATGAATTTTTCCTGACTTTTCCATGGCTTGAAGACCAAAAGTTCAAAAGTTATGTTGTCGAGCAAAAAAAAATGAAAGAAAGGTCAACTCATAATAGAACAAAAACCGCGAAAAAACTCACGCTTTCTCCTAGCCGACTTAACGACCTTATAAATTCCATGACTTTTGTATTTTTTTTTTAAATTTCATGATTTTTCCATGATATTTCCATAACTTTTTATATTCCCTGATTTTTCCAGATTTTCCATGATTTTTCCATACGTATACACCCTGCTTTTGAATATATTTTGCGGAACAATCACCAAAAATTATATCACAACAGACGACAGACAGCAAACGGACAAATTTCATTATACATAATAATATATAGAGATATATAGAGATCTTAGGACTGGGAGCAACTAGAAATAAGGAATTTTTAAAAATTCATTGACCGATTTTTGTAAAAATTAACGATTATTAGCTACCGAACAAGATACGATTGAAATAAAGATTAGTTATTTGTAGTGCTTCACACATACGAAACAATACAAACGATTTCTATACGATAAATTATCGAACGATTCGAGTTTAGAGCCCCAGTCCTTTTAATTTTGGAGAATAAACTTACTAAGTAATGCATTTACATTTGCACCCGAATTAAAATACAATGTAGCCATATTCTAGTCGAGATATTTTCCAGACCTCTATCGTAATTAATAACCATTTAAAATAGTACGTGCTGTAATGATTGAAAAATATTCAAGGCATTTTGAAATAAATTCTATCACTTAAGTGAATTTAATATCACACTAAGGGCGCTATTCACAACTGTTTTAGCGATTTGCTAAACTTTCGCTAACCACAAAAACGCATACAAAATTTAACTTAACTAGAGTTTAACGAACCGCTAGAATTGGTTCGAATACGGGTGTAATAATGCATTATAAGTTGCAGTGTGTAAACGGCTTTAAAACTAAATGGAGATTTAAAAACAAAAACTCAGTAAATGCATGACGGGTGACGTCATACTTAATACTCTTTTCCATATTTCAATCTCCCGCAATAAACGAACTAATAGAAGCAAGATTGTCATTTGAATGTATGTACAATGTACCTATGCGTAGAGATAGAGAATAAAAAAACATGCACAATCGTTTGATAAATGTATGTAGTTAGTTTTGTGAGTTTCGTGTCGTGTATGCATATTACACACTCTCTTTCGCTCTTTGTTTGTAGATATTGTACGTCGATTATATTATATTCTCATCCGTCGGCGTTGTCAGAACCCAATCGTTGAAATAAAATTTATCACGATGTAGAAGTGAGCCGAACATCAAAGCGTTTGTGTCGTGTTGTGTTGGTTCTATCAAGCAGCGAGAGTTTGTGTGAAGTGTTTTTGTTCTTCTACTATAACAAAAAAAAAAAAAAAAGAAGTTTGATATGCGGCCAAGATGGCAGACAGTTTGCGATTAGATGGAGCAGTGTTGAAAATAATAGATAATTCTGAAGTGAACGCTAGTGAAAATGTATCGAATGCTCAAGGAATAGTTAGTGGAAAACATAAAAAATGCATTTGTGATAAAACAGAACGAGCCGAGACTCAGAAAACGGAAAATATAATGTCGGAAAATATAACAGAAAATTGTATTTTACCCTCACTGCCACAATCGTCATTGCCGTTGTCATCGTCGTCGTCGTCGTCGTCGTCATTACTATCGTTGTCGATATCGTCGTCGGTGATGTTGCCGTCTATTGAAAATGATTCTAATTTAAATTTAATTAAAAATGCTAATAATTGTGAAACAAATTCAGTGCAACATGTTGGATTATCAAATTTAGACGCCAAAAGACTACTACTACCACCGCCACCACCAATACCAACAATGGATTTACAAGAAATTGAAGATTTAAGAAAAAAACGTTGTGCAGATCGATACGATTCATCAGAATCATCAGACAGGTAAATTATTATCTCTATATATATAGTTTTGTTTTTTTTCCTTCATATCGTTGTTCAAAAAAGAATATTATGTTTGAGTCTCCGTTTATTGTGCTGCACCAAAGTATATACACAAAAAAAAAAAAAATAGAAAAATAAAATAAAAATAAAGAATATCGTATATGCTAATAACACCTATTGCTGCTTACTCTGTACTATTTACTAATACTAGATAACCTTATATCATGTATAGAAGAATACACAAAAGCAACACACCCAAACACACATATGGAAATGCACACACGCGCCCATAAATAAAATCTAGAAAAATAAATATATGTTATTATGCGTTTCGTCGTTCTTGATTCATATGGTTAGAGAGTTGGGTTTATAAAAACGAAACTAATATTCTATTAGAAGATTACCTATAAGCAAGCAAGCAAGCAACAACAACAACAACAACAAAAACAACTGCAGTCACCCATGCAGTGTTGTTCGGTTTCGTTTTGCTTTGTTGCATGGTTTGTTACAAATACGTACATATATAAGAGAAGAAAAAAAAATAATATGAACAAAAAAAAAAAATAAAAAAAGATATTGAGTTGGAAAACCTGATTGTGACGAATCAACGAAATTCATGTGTTCGAAAAAGATAAAAATGTTATTAGTAGGATTCACTAAAATAAAACACTTCTATCATTGAGCTGACATTTTTTTTTTTTAATATATTTATGGAACATATTTTAAATGTATCTACATTGTTGAGCATGTATTTAAAAAAAAAAAAAAATCTTTATTTTGAGCATGCATAAAATATAATTTTCTAAATTCAATGTTATATAATTTGATATTGATAATTATGCGATGAAAAGTAAAAAATTTCATAAATTTCATAAATGAAAAAAATTAAAGATGCTTTGGTTGAATAAAAATGTTCATTTAAAAATGAAAAATAGGAAACAAAGAGAATTCTGTATTTGTAGGTTGTTGTTGTTTTTTTTTTTTTTTTTTTACATCAGTAAATATTTTTAAGTCTTTTAAATAATATTTCATTTAAATATATTATCAACAATATAATATGAAGTATGTTGCCTGATGTTTTATTATATTAATAACAAAACTTTATTATGAATCAAATTATGTAGTAAAGTACGTAGTTTATGTGACATCACATCATGCACATCTCAAAATATTATCCCCCCATCCGCCATTTTGAAGTGTCGACAACGAAGGCTCAGCAGAGTTTTGTGTGTACAAGTGAAGAGTATTTTTTTTTTTCTTTATTGTATTGTGGAAAAAAATATAGACCCTTTTTCGTCGAAACATAATTACAGATTGTTGTTGTTGTTGTTACTTTACTTCGGTGCACTCAAGTTCAATGATCAACGAAATGAAGAGAATGTTTTGAAAAAAAATAAATAATAAAAACGAATAGGATAGGATCGCATAGGTGTAACATTAAATTACGATAAAAAAAAAAGAAAAAAGAAGAAACTGTTTTTTAAGAATCTTCGAAGGAATGAGAGAACAGCAAAGTTTTAAAATATTAAGAATTGAAATTAACAAGTTTATATTATACATAATATTCATCATTATATGTATTTTTATGTGTTATATATGATATTTTATACTTACGTTATACGTACCTTTAAACTTTTCTTTATTCTGAAAAAAAAATATAATAATAAAATAAAATAAAATAATAAAAAAAAAAAAAAATTAAGAAGAAAATACTTACCGACTAAAAGTTGCACTTTTATGTGCGTTGGTAGAGTGCTCGGCTGGTTTTACTCAATAAAAATATATTATATTAATATTATGAATAGATTACATTACCATGTCATATATATTTTGTATTTGTATATATGTGCGCGTCTTTAACACTGCTATATATAAGAATATGTGTTGTGTATATGCATTAAAATAGGAAAATGATTCGTTTTTTCTAAATGGACAATTTGCCCTTATTTCCTTCAATTTGAATATGTACTCTTTATGGATGATGTACACAGAATAAATATATTTTAAATTAATATTTTTTTTTTGTTTTTATTTAGTCAAAATGTTTTGAGTGCATTTTATGTTAAAACAGCTGATTAAGCTGAATACTTATAGAAGAAATTTATGTAAATATTAAATATGCTAATTTTTTATTTTTTTTGCATTTGTAATCGAAACAAAGTGAAAGATTTTTTTTTTGTTTTTGTTTGAAATTGAATTCGTTATGATATCGATGTTTTCAATTATTTGTTTATTTATTCTAGAATCTAAAGCAGTTTTGAATTTAAAAGAAATCAAATAAAAGGTTAAACTAAAGTTTTTTTTTATTATTATCGTTTTTTGGGTTGCTACCATTTTTTAGGTCTACGGTTCTGTTAAAAATAAATTGACGATTTGGTTCTTAGGATTATGATTCTTATAAGATAAAATTAGAGTTTCGGTTCGGGTTGGATCGGTTCGGTTCAGCCACGCCTAAAACCCTATAAAAGTTATAAGTAAAGTACAGTTTCCTCAAAACTGCATAATATAGCAACAAAGATTGATCAAATAGAATTAGAGTCGTTCGGTTCTCGTAAAAAAAAAATGGTAAGAGTTCTGGATGGTTCTTGAGGTTTCGGTTCAAATCCCGGGTTGGTTTACCTTTTAATACCAAGAAATTAATGAAAATAATATAAAACTAAAAGATCTCGCATTGAGAACTTATATTGCACACATTGTTTTAGTATAAAATAACTAAACTGCACATTGCAAATAAATGATTTTTTGTATATAATTTTATTTCATTATTAAAATTTATTTGACAACAATCGAAATTTTGAAGAATTTCCCTTTTCATTTAATTGAAGATGGCTCTTCGAAACAGTACATATAAACAATGTGAGTAATATATATGTAATAATAATATTAATATAAAAGTAATGAATTAAAGAAATGAGTTTTTGCGCAATTTACACATTTTAATCTCATGGTGCTTAAGTACTTTATTGCTTTCGATAATTTTACTTGTAGAAATATTTGCTGTGTGTATGAAATTAAATGTAAAAAAAAAATGTTTAATTTATTCTGTATTATCGATTGGCTTGGATTGATTCGCGAATTCCTAATAATATATCGCTTACAGATAGTGTAAGTTAGGCTGCAAATCACATTTAAACAACAAAAAAATATTAAAAATTGAAAATAAATGAAATATTATTTGTACATGCGGTGCTTAGCGACCATTCTAACTCTATTTCAACTATAAAATTTTGTGTGTCATTACCACTAGAATGCACAAACATGAAAGCAAAATCTGTAGCGAACTATGTAGAAAATAGTATAATAAATGGTTTTTTATATATATATATATATATATTATACATCGTTAATTGTTGTTTGTGTGAGATTTTGTATTATTACTGCATTATTGTGTAATGGTTTATAGTACAGTTTGTGGTCGTTCAACTCATATTAAGGTCCTGTAATACGTGGTACACAGACCATTTATATTTATATCGCTATGAAACAAAATGAAAAATGAAAAAATATATATACTTGTATAAATAAATGAATAAAATAAAATACAAAACTGGATTGTATGAAAAGTAACATGAACAAAATGATACGCGTATTTTAACATTGTAATTACAATATTTAATCTTAATATATTAGCCAGCACCAGATTTGATAAAATTGTATTTATATAATTATTATGCAGCCCACGTGTGACGATACCGTTTATTACAAAAGCTCTACAAACCTACTGATATTCGATTTCAATTTTGCGGTTTAATCAAAAAATTAGTTTTTTTTTTTTGTTTTATAATTTTTTTAAATTATGATTGCCTATATAAGTGACGTACCGTATGATGCAAGAAGAATTACAAATTTTCAATATAATAAAATCTGTATTAAATTATATATAAACATTTTTTGAATTTTTAGTCATTCTCTCTCTATTTCCGCAAAGTATTGGCTGAAAATTATATATGCAAAGCGTCATTATAGCCAAGGCTTTGGATTTTCATGAACGGCGCATTAATACAACACTATATTACATTAATATTTATATATGCTTAGTAAATATAATTAGAAACAGCAGGAGATTGCTTAAATGTAATAAAAAAGATTATATTAGAAATATATTGCAAGCAATCTTGTACTACATATGTAATTTGATGCCATGATTGAATTTAAATGTTAATTAGACTGGAGTGATTTCATTTGGAATAAAAATGAGACTAGATACGACAAAAAGTTATATGAGCAACGCCCCCTCTCCCCCTTAAATCTTAAAGACAACACTTTTTTCTTTACATTGTAACTCTCTAGGACTAGGAATCATCGATACAAAGCTATTGTCAAAAAATCGATTTCTACTCTTAAATCCATTCACAAGGGGTGAAATTGCGGAAATTTTCTCAAATCCCAAAGCGATTCCTGAATCAGTACAAAAAATGGTAACTATTCTGCACGCTGCCGATTCTTATTCTAATCAAAAGGCTTATTTTTTTTAAATAGGTGTTACCTATAATTTTTTTTTGTCAACAAATTCCAATCTAAAATATTTATTTATTTAAAAATATTATTTGTGTAAATTAAAAATAATTTTATCAATCGAAATTAAAACTGAAAATGTTATCTGTTGCCTTACAATATTTACTTGGAACCTTTCATTTGATGTTAAAACTGCGTTGTCTCCCGCAGAGAGAGATGATAATATTTTAATATAAAAATAATGCCAGTCTATCCATTCCTTCTAGGAAACGATGATTTCGGTCTTTTTTTGTGTATTATATTTAATCTGTTGGTTTTTTTGTGAAAGTGGTATTAAATTGTTGTATGTATGTGTGTATTTTAGCGCGTGATTTTTATCGTTTTAAAAACATTTATAGTTGAATGTTTTTAGATATAGAAAATGAAATATATTGACGTTTGATCCAATGCCTTTCAACTCATGTGAGCCGCCAGAAATTCAAGAATTCTTAAACAGATCGGTGAACCGCCGAAGGCGGTTTTGGATACTTTAAACCGAACCGCGGGAGGGTTTGATTCACTGATCATGAATTGTTCATATTATATCATATAAGGATAATTACTAATTATAATTTAATTTAATAAGCAGAATATCTACAAAGAGATAGATATAGAATATATTATATTTTAATAAATATGATAAGCATATCTTACCCGAAATTTTAAGAAGATTCACCTATAGAAAACTTTTATTTTAACCTGGAGTTTAAGGTATAAGCTTGGCATTCAATGGAATGTATTTTTTTTTTTTTTGAGTAAAGATTTGCGAAACGGGAGATATGAAACTGGAGTTACTAAAACAGCAATCTAATCGAACTTTTGGTTTTTCGATTTACGCAAGATTTTTCGAGTAGACAAAATATGTATCGATGTTGTTTTTCCTGAAAATGTCATTTCGGCAAAATACTAGAAAAACATCAACCGTCTATTAAAAAAAAAAAAACAATATCTTTGCCATTTTTAAAATAGAAAGTAATTTTTACCTGAGTCTATAATTCTATGGAAATCAGCAAATTGCCAAGTCGCTAATTTGAAAATAGATTTACGAGAAGATTTGCTAACAATTTGTAAAACGTAGGCCATAAAAAAAAAGCAATATACAAGTAAACGTAAACTACTAGACCGAAGATCTGAAAAATTACACTTAAAACTCTCCCATTCACATATATTTTACTTCATGAATCTTTGTGCTCAAAAACATAAAAATAGAAAAGAAAAAAAGAAAAAAAAATATTTCATATTTATGCAGGCCAGCCCAAATACTCTAAATTAGAATTTCCATTTCCCACTTAATATTTATATGATAACAACAATTATGTTTTGTAGATGTATACGGTAGAAATAATGTGCTTATGTAATTGGTAACATTTAAATGTATTATAACGTGTACCTATCCTATATCAGTATATATGGAAATATCGAATTCGACATATAGGCAGAGCACATACAAAATCATACATACACAAATCGTTTATGGATTCTGTGTGTGAAAGTGTTCGTGTTGTGTGTGCTTGCTTGTGTGTATAGAACATAATTCTATTACATATATATATGGAAAAATTGTGCACAAAATTATATAAACTTATTATTACTTTATCTTATAGCAAGAAAATAATATAAAAAAAAAAAAACATAACACAACACAACACAGCAACAATCGTCTTAAATAATTTTATATAGAAATCCATTAGACGCAGTGCACTGCATATTTAAAAATTAAAATGCATAATAAAACCAGAAATTTTGCAGTCGGTTACAATGTTGCATTGTTACAAAACAACATCATTTTTTTTTTTTAAATAAGGTACTTGACTATAATGCTTGAATTGACATAATGTTATGTAACCGCGTTTTGTTTGTAATTTTAAAATATGCATGTAGATATGAGTAAAATACTAAGATATCCATTTATTAACATAAGCTAATACAACAAAACAACAACAACAACAACAAAAAAAAGAATAAAAAACAGAAATAAATAAATAAATAAAAAAATGTATAAAAGTTTTGTTGTGCGCGAGTTAGTAATATAAGTAATTCTTACAGAAATATCCATTTATGAATATTTAATTTTTTTTTTCTTCTCTTTTTTTTTTTTAAGTTAATATATTATTATTAAAAATAGAAATATAGGTATAGAATTTCAACTTAATATTACATTATTTTGTTGTCTATATTCGGTACTCGCAATCTATTCAGTTTTTACAATTATAACTATTTTAATTTGATTTAGTTTGATAATAAATTTTTATAGAAACTTTAGTGGATTTATTCTTGGTAATTGTTAATTATTATCTTACAAGTCTGTTTTATAGTATTTTTCGAGAATTATGTTCAATTTTGTCATCAGATGGGCTCATATTTTGTAAAAATGACCAATGTGTGTAAAAAGAAGTGTTTCAGAAATTTTAATAGTAATAATAAAATGAATATATAATAAATATATCTTGTATCTTGTAAGTATATAGTTTGACATACTTTGTTTATGCATTGAAAGCTAGAGTGAAATGACCTTAGCAGCGTTTAGAAATTGTTCTTTTTTTTTGTTTTTTGGTTTTCTTTGTTTTTTGGTTTCTTTATTAGCATTTCATTTCTATTAAGTCAATAAAAAAAAAAAAAAAAAAAAACAACAGTAATGACTGGGCAACAGAATAAAAGCACTAGCATAATAATTTATTAATCGGAATTATTTTGAGCATCTTCTTTTCTTTCGTCCAACTATTGGTTAATTCTCTATTTGGTTTATCTTCGGTTTTTTTTTTTTTTTTATCTTATTTAAATTTTTCTACACTGATATCACTTAGACATATTTTTAGATTTACATTTAATTAGCAGACAAAAAAAGAAAAGAAGAAATATGTTAAGTCCATTCACCATGAGAACGTTAGCTATATGCCAGAGGTGTTATCTGTAAAATTTTTTGCTTCTTTAACGTTTGTTAACTGGAAAAAAGCAACGCAAATACACAGCCGAATTAAAAAATAAATATATTTTAGATTCCTGACAATTCTATGAATACTATATGAATTTTCCACACATAACTATATTAATCACTAAAAACGAAAACCAACATTTTTGTCCAATTTTTAGGATTTCTATATTTCAGTTTGACCTAGAATTTTTCTGAACTTGAGACATATTTTTTTTATATCAAAAATAAATAGTTCGAAGTAAATTATATAAAAGTAAATACAGGTGTCATGTACCAGCTGAAGAAATTATAAAAAAAAAAAAACAATTATTAAGAAAGATCATAACCAAACGTTTTACTGAGAAAAGAAAAAATGTTTCACTGTTTCTGTTTTGCTGCAATTCTTTTTTTTTTTTTTTTTTATTTAGAAGTGACTCAATTTAAAGATTTTTTCTTATTACAATAGAACACACACAAATAGCACATATATGAAAATGTCTGTGTTGAAATTTTTGTTTACGACAAGTGCAACGCACTTCAGATATTGTCCTTCAATATTTCAGTAATTAAATGTGTCAGTAGAAATGTATAGAACGTATGCCTAAAATTTGACGCCGTTCGGTATGCAACACATTATTATTGTTATTATTATTTTTTTTATTTTTTTTTTACAAATCTTTTAATTAAACCTGCAAAAGCTCTAAACTTTTCCAAAAGTAAATACACTTCCTTTCGGTAAATTCATTAATCTTTTATTTTAAATGCTTTATTGATTAAATATTCCTAAAAAATTGTGGCATTCTGAATATCAGGTGTATTATTTAAAAATGAAATGAGCGCTACATTTTTTTTGTTGGAATACAATTTGAGTAATTATAAACGCTTAAATTTAATGTCATATAGATATAATTAAAAAAAAATAAAAATGTATGCGTTGTTTGAGCTCGGAACTCCTAATTGAAAAGCGCGCGTAAATATAATTTGTATTACCTAGAACAGCACGCAAGTAATGCAAGAAGGAGTTTTGTTGCATAGACTTTTTTTTAATATATTTATTATACTTATTATGTATTTTTGTTGTCTATATCCTAAGCTAATGATTTATTAAATTGGAATATAAGTTTGAACAGAAATAGGCAAGGGTGAATTGATTTTTTTTTTTTTTTTTCATAAATTTGACAATAAAGTGGTTCCATGTTTGTAGGTGGTATCCGAAGTTGTAAAAATGGTAAAATTTGTGGAATATTTGAAGAATTTTAATTTTGCGTTAATTCAATGACTTTTAAATAATATATCGGATATGCGCGTAGTTTACTACGAATTTCGTAGTTATCAGATTTTGAAAAGTATTTTTTGTTAGTGAAATTTGAAACTTGATATCTACGAAATTCGTAGTAAACTACGAAATTCGTAGTTAACTACGAATATTAAGTATATTATTTGAATATCATTGACCTAAACAATCTGACTGATAATATAGAAATAAATTTTTGGTATCGGTACAAAATTACAATGCTTCAAATAGTACTAATTTCACAAATTAAAAAAAGAAAAAGTAACGATCCATCCTAATGTAGCCATTTCTTAATACATATTATATAGATTATTTATTTTTCTGATTTAGTTTTAAATGTAGGTATTCTATATATTATAGTCTAACAAGTTTATAGGATTTAGAGGCGTATTCATAGTTTAGTTTATTTGGCATTTAAAAAAAAAATCTCTTATTTCCAATAATTTGGTAGAAGATTATTTACCAATTTTTATTAAAAATTAGTTCTGATTAAAAAATCATTGAGAAAAATGTATGTGATATGGTAAGAATACTACATAGATAGGTTTTTAATGATATACCTACAGCCGCATAAAATCGATTCAATATCATTGCAAAAACGATAGAGCTTGTACATATAAACAGAAAAATTTGAAATGTTTGATCTGGGCGCTGCATTTTGATCAGACCACTAAATAATATAACAGTGGCAATTCGAAAAGCAACCAAATTTATAATAACCATCTTGACTATATACCTACAAAATTCATTTTATACGAGTAAGTTTATGTATGGCATATATAGAGAGGGAAAATCTTTATTGGAAATATGTGCACATATAGTTTTAAACATTGAATATGTATTCTGTTGGGGCATTTAATGCAATAATGTATTAAACATTAATAACATAGCCGACCGGCTAAATAGTAAATTGCTAACTCCTAAAGTAAAAAAAGATTGAAAAATTAGACAATGAATATTGTGTGCAAGTTAGTTAGACAACAAAACTATTTTAAATTCACATACACATCGAAAAGAATCTATTAAATTGCGTATTTTGACTTACATCGTTAACCATTATTTATGTCATCAGTCCTTTGTCCTTAAGCAGCCACTCAGAATATATTACCGTAGTTTTCGTGTCATGTTAAATTCTGAATTTGATAAACGAACACGAAAAATAAATGGAAAAAAAAAACAAACAAAAAAAAACAGTCAAATAAAAATAAAGGTTTTCATTCTCATTCCTAATAAAAAAAAATCAAAATATATTATTATAATAATATTATTTGTTCCATAAAATACAACATCGATCGATTAATCCCTATAGCTATATAATATATAGCTTCCATAATAACACAAATACAGATAAATTGTTAGGTACACAAGCCAACACAAATATACACATCACATATTATTGCATAAAACAAATATATATAAACACATACAAGTACAACCAATCTCGCTACAAATACACATCTAACTGATTTGAAATGATGCTTGATTTTCAGAGTCAATCCTTATATTAAATGGCATATTTTATATACCTAATGGACAATATAACATTTCTATTACATATTTTATATACACACATACACAAACAAAAACAGGCACACGCACACACAAAACTGTCTAGATTTACACCATTACACATTACAACTGAGAACTTAATATTTTTTTTTTTTTTTTAAGTATTTCGTTGTTGTATTCTATTATAAAAAAAAAAAAAAAAATGGGATACAGGCACGATACAGGATTTCAAATATGAGAAGGGAAGAACTAAAATGTTTATTAGTTTAGTTTGGCAACGTTCATGAAATTTGGTTTAAAAACGATTTATTCTATAGCCGAAAACTGTAGTGAGAACGTTTTTGAGAGTATAGAAAATAAATGTGGCGATATGGTTTTAAATTAAAATTTAAGTTAAACTCTAGCACATAACGGTGCGGTAATCCGAATAATTTATTAAATATTCAAATTTACAAATTTACTTAATTAATGGTCTAATAACAGCAAACAAGAAACATAACAAATCACAAAGAAAGGGCTTTTGGTAAGCAATTTAATCGTATTTAATAAATAAATAATTAAAAAAAGAAAAGAAAACCAAATTAAATTCCATATTATAAATGGATAATTTCGTGGGTTATACTAATGAATACATTGGCTCGAGTGTTAGTAATTATAGCAAGTCAGTAAATATGTAATATAATATAATATATAGTTTATAAATATCCTTGTGATTAGCTAAAAAAAAAATGATGGAAATATGAGTACTTGTGATTTTCGAGAAATTAACTTTTGAAACGGTTACTATGGTAGAGAGAACAATTTCAGAAGTAATTTTGTGTTGGTTCTATGTTCAATTGATAATATTCACCTTGTCGGGGCATTCGACCATCCTATAAATATATTTGTAGGAAAAATATAGGTTAAAGTAAAGATAATAGTGCCAAAATTATAAAAAAAAAAATTATAGACATCATTGATGTTGTAGATGATTTCTTTGACTCTGAAGACAAATATCTATAATCAGTATTTTGGAACGTTAATTTTATTAAGCTTTAAATCACTACACTCTACAATGGTATCTATCTTTTATCATAGCAAGCAATCATAAAGACACAGATCAGAATAACCCCGTGTATGTTATGAAAACCGAATGGTTCATTTCTATGTTAATTGCGTTTAAATACTTTTATTTAAGGTCTTTCCACATTTTTTATGTGATAATCAGGCTGTTAGGGCAAATGGCGTGCACGTAAACGTAGACACATCAACGTAAACGCAGAAGTGTCAAATTGCATAGAAATATAACATAAAATTCGACATGAAATAAGCATAAAATAAGAGACATAATTAATTTCTCATTAAATTGTTCTATAAATATTTGTATATTTCTCAAAAATGTTATTAATGTTTTTGTGGAAAATAAAAATAGATGTTTTTTTTTCTTTCCGTGTGCTCAAAAATCTCATTGGTATTATAACGAGAAAATGAACCCCCACATTGGGATATTAGAAAATTTAACTATGAACTAATAGAATTAGCTGCTACCAATCTGTATCTAACTAAAATAGTATGTATTTATAAATATTAAGTGATACGTGGACAAAGTGATTTTACATTAATTCTATGTGTATAATTTAAATGGTTTTGATTGCTATTTGAAAAAATGTGTAACCTTTGAAAAGTCTAAGTGTCGTTAAAATAAATTTTTGATTGTACTAGAAACTATGATTTTAACGAAAAACTTAAAAAAATTATCGAAAGATGTAACATTTGGTATGGTAACAGAAAGGTATATAATTTCCAGCATAATTTTACGACCGACATTGAATAAATATACATTAGGGTGGACCGAAAATTGCTTCTTTTTTTTTTCGAATTTCCTTTTGGTACCTACAATGCGCAAAAGTTGCCTAGTATGTACTTTATGAACAGATTTTTTTTCTTTTTGGGTTAAGTGGAGGTCATCTCCAACCTTCCCAAATCTAAACCCAACAAAAAAAATGTCTCGAGAAAAATTAGTTGGTTGCGGATTTTGTTATTGGAACTGAACATTGAGTTAAGAACAATTATTTAATGAGAAATTAAATAAATTACATGTTACTTTTGGCATTTTAGGCAACTTTTCCGCATAGTAACATAACGAAATTCGAAAATAGTGATTTACGCTCCACTCTAGTCTACTACAATATAAAGAAAAAAAAATCACGATTCCAATGCTTTATTTGTATGACAAAACGATAAAATAAAGTAAATTACTCATAAATTTATTGGTATTTTAAAATATTAATGAATGTCAAATGTTCATGTATTAATTAATAATCAAAATATTTTATTATAAAAACCATATATGGAAATGTTCAATGTTCAATTTAATTGAATTCTGGAAACATCTTATATTCGAGCCTATTGTACATTAGGTTATATTAAATTTTCTACGCTTAATCGAAGATATTTCTGAAACTATTGGTCGGAAATTTTTTCTTGGTGCCCTGATGAGACTAAAATTTTCTTCCCAAATTCAGTAATCTCTTTTAGTTATAAGCATTTAATTTCATTGTTGTCGAAATATCTCATAAACTAAAAGAGATTGATTCATATATATTCCGAAATTTTAGTCTAGTCAGGGTTAACAATTCTTCTTTGAGCACCAAAACGATTCGATCAATAGCATTAAGCGTAAAAAGTTCAGCCAGCATAAGCAAAAATGTGTAATAGGCCACAATGACTTATAAATTAAACTTCATAACTGTATTAGAATTGAGTGGAGTATTCAAGAAATTTAGAAATTCAAATATTTTCAAATACATATTACGAATACTTTGTATTGGGCGTTTTTAAAATACACATCCGTCATCCGTATTATTATGTATTCGAATAATAATCAAACCGAATATTCGACTATCAATTTTAGCAAATTATCCTAGCCCTAAATAATTATTTTTTTATGTCGAATTTATCATTCAGTCAGTTAATAAAAAAGCAATTTATTCCAAAATTATTGAAGACTTATCTACAAAATGGAAGTTGCAAGGTTATCTTTAGTCTTTACATTTTAATATGATGATCATAAAGATAACAATAGTTATTAGTAAAAAAAATACTGCATTTTATATCTGAAATTTTCTGTTATCCAAGAAAAAACCGAGAATGGCTGGATCAAAAGATTTTTTTTCAAATAAAGGGCGAGCCAAAAACTGAAAATAAATAAATAAACACATTTCCCCTATGTCCTTATATTGGGTTGATATTTTTATATGGATAATAAATATAAAACACACATATAAACTAAATATACAAGTTTTGTGTGTTTGGTAACTTTTTTGTACACTGCACATGTCAGCGGCATAAGACAGCTGTTTTATGGTGAATTGATGATTATAAAAATTTCTTATTATTTATTGTATGGACTGGTTGTTGTTATTATTATTGTTGTTTAATTTCTTAAGAAGAAAAAAAAAAAACTAAAAAATATAAGCAAGAGAGGAATGTAGGTAAACCAATCGACACAAATAATAAAAAAATAAGAAAAAATGTTTGCTGTGTATGTACCTTGTACCCACTTTAATTTATAAAACTATTGTATTCATGTATTGTAAATAGAAGTTGTATTACACATTAGTATATGGACATGTACGGTTTACATGGATGTGTATTTGTGTGTGCATAGATGGCAGACACAGTATATATTATATTGTTGGTATAAAGTAGGGTGTACGTGGTATTTATCACGATTTTAGAATCCTTCCGGATAAGGATTTCACATTTTTTTTTCGGTTCTTATAACTTTGATACCTAATACTTATGGGCTAAAAGAATTCATTTCATCTTTTTTTTCTTAAATAAAGTATGAATGAGGCATTCATTTTGTTTAGAAAATAACAAAAAGTAGGTATGTTAGTTTTGATTGTGAATTTTTTAGGTAGCCATTTATCAAATAATTTTTAGAATTGTGAATTTTCTTGGATATCGTCAATTTTGTTGTTGAAGTCCTTTGTTTAATAATCATTTATTTTTTATTCAAATCCGATATGTTTTTTTTTTTAGGTTAATCTTACGCGTGTCGCACTGTTTTAAACACAAGATATTACTTAAACATAGAACCTAGAAAATATTCATTGAAATTGAGTAAGATGCTAAAAAAAAATTGTGAAGCATCTAAGGGGTATGTGGTAAATGTACGTCTTCGAAAAATAGTGGAGATCGGTCATTGGGCCTCTGTTTTCCAGCTGTTTTTGGCATGATGCTGAGAATTTCAGTGTAACATCATTAAACAGAATTCCGAGACAAGAAGTCCTAGACGGTCATAAATAAATTTCCTGTGCCACTCTCTCTGTTTAAAAGTTATTTCACCTTTGGAGAATAATAAGTCATTCACCCCACTCAAACCTGTATTCAAGAGTATTTGTGTTAATACTGGTACTGATTAAACTAGACGGCCTTTAGATAATTTCAGAAATATGCATTTATCAAATCTGTTAACTAGTTCTCTACAATTTTTCATTCAACCGTCTAAATTCTATTTATTTAAAAAAAAAAAAAGTGTTAGAAAGCTCTATCAAAACTAAACCCAGTCGATTGCCGAAAAGAAGTGAAATAATAAAAAAGAAGAATAGAAATATAACTTGAAATAAAAAGGTGAACGTGTTTGAAATGAAATATTGTGTGATGATGAGCACTAAACAGGAAATATGTGTTTACTGTTTAATAGGCGTATACATATATGATTAAGGGTTCCTAAAATACCTTTCCAAGACTCAAGCAATAATTATTGGAAATGATAATGATAACGCTAATAGATTATAATGATTAAAAAAAACATCATTCGAATGAATTTAAATTTGTGCATGAACCACTTTTTATAAGTGATATAATTAAATATAAATATGTGCAAATTATGTAAACATCTTTGTATTTATAATAATAAATATGCCATTGGATATAAATTAATTACCACTTGAAAATAAAATTACTAAAAATGGTAATGATAATATAAAAAAAAAAACTGACAATGGTCGATCAGACGACAGCTGGAAAAGATAGGGCCTTTGGGGTGATAATATACAATATAATTATCCAATTTTTAAAAAAAAACTTATGATATTTTCAATGCAATGGCTTTCCATTTCAAAATAGTATTTATTGTTTTTCAAAAAGTATGTGTTTCTCAGTTTATTTTTACGCCAAACAATATTATTACTCACTTTTGTAAATATAAGTATATACGGATTCATACATTTTATAGTTGAAGGTCTTCACGATTTTTTATTTTATCGTAATAAATTCAATAGATTTCGGTTTTATCTTTGATATCGTTCTAGTTAGAAATGTTTGAAATCGTCATTTATTTATTTATTTATTTCGTCATTAGTATTTTAGACTTTACTCCGAAACATTTCAATTGGTTTTTAACAGTCTTTTCTATACGAAAAGAAAATAAAGCACAAAAACAAATGCTTATTAGCTTGATCTGAATTTTACAGAGGCTTATAACATAAACTATAAAAAAATAACACATAAATTCTAAAAGCAGTTACGAATACCGCCATCTACATTTTAAAGATAGACCGCATGTTTTCTACAAATAAATATAGACTGTTAAATATATAAGCAGAAGGAATTGTCAATTGTGTGTATTTCTATGAAATTTAACTTTTGTTTTAGAATTCTTGAAATACGGAAAAAAAAATCAACAGACATTTTTAAGATATTGAATTGCAGCAAAAATGTGATCGAAACATTTAATATAAGTGAAGAAATATGTAATATGTTCCCATTAAATATTTTACGCCTTATTCATGCAAAATTGGTGGAAAAAAATAAATGATAACAATGAATCCATTGTAAAAATTTATCGATTGTCTTTAATTTCTTTTGCCACCTGTTTCTGGCTTATGGTATGAAATACACTTTTAGTAAACATATTCTTAGGGGAATCGTCTACATCATCGCGCGTACGCATGTCTCGCCAAATCTGATGTTTCTTTTTTCGTTCCATCTTTTTTTTGTTTTTTTGTTTTCTTTTTCCTACCAAAACCTTCATATATATTCAATATAACGTCTACACAGTTTTATTCTACCGGAAAGAAATCAACATTTTTGCCACTAAAATTAACCGCAACAATTCAAACATTCCTCATTCATTGCCATTTAAAATCTAGTATATTTGAAAACAGATATTATTTACAGTGAAAATATGGTCTTCGATAGTTTTAATTTAAATATAATATTAAATTCATATATTGTTTACGGTATAACTTTATGCGCATATGTTAAAATATGCAATCAGGATAATATATATCGAACTCACAAAATCTAATAGAACAAAAAATCGGAGTACATAAACATAAACTAGGTATTTATGATTGGTTAAATGTTGATTATTTTTTTTGGCGTTTTTTCTGTTTTATTATTTCTTGTTTTTTCTTTTTTCTTTCATTTCAGGTATGTCAACAAGCAAATGAATATATAATTATTGAAATAATATTAAAATTGGTTTGCTGTTTGAAATCAGCTTTTGTTCTTTACATCAATAATAATAATAGTAAATACTTAAAATATTGTACTTAGAATTTGGTTATTTAACTATAGTTTTTAAAAGTCAGTAAATTACATGTTTGAAAAACATTCTGTGGCAATATGAATTAGAATTTGTAAGAAAAATGATGAAACTTTGAACAAGTTCATTTTGCTGCTGCGACGAAGTCTGACCTTGAATCCGTAATTTTTCTTCGTTTTTTTTTTTTTGTTATCAAATATGTGTTGTTTTGTTTTGTTTCGTTGTTGTTGTTGTTGTTTTTGTTTATTTTTTAATTTTTTTTTTTTTTTGGGTTCAACAACCAATAGTTTTGAACAGCGAAAAGGAAGGACCACACTATATACATAATATAGGTAGAAAATATATTATAGATGGCCTGTTTATGCGCTCGCCGCATAAACTACAATATTTTAATGAGTTCAATGCACCATTCACTTCGTGTTGAATGTTCGTAATTCCTCTAACCGACAAAACCCTATTATATATCATTGTACGCGATGTTTTATTCATTTTGGTTTTCTTAGTACTATCTAGTTTATTATTTTCTTGTATAATATTGTATATAAAATATATAATAATATTTTTCTGTATTTTTTTTTTTTTTTTTTTTTTTGTATTAAGAATGGTTAAATTAAGCTGCATTTTTGTATACATTTTTCTGTATATAAATATATGTATTGTACAGCAACATATACATTTTTTTTAAAAATAAATATGACTTGATATTTGAATGCTAAACAATTATAAAGGTTATGTGTTTATAGTTAGATTATACAATATCTAAATTCAATTTTTTTTTTTTTAATTGCATTGATAAGTATTCGTAAAATCTCGTTTTAATTGATGTTTAGACGAACATTAGATAGTTGTATTCGAACCATAATTAGCCAATTAACTTTATTGATATAGATTTCGTACCCTTTGCTATTTATGTACATCGTATATTATGTTGTTCACAATACGTGATATTCTACTTTACTCCAAAAATTCTTCAATTTTTACTCGAGACAATTCTCACATAAAATTCACATCACATGAATCATAGGGCGTAACATTTCACTTAACCGAGACACAATCAAATTTACTTTGTATTACTCCTATAAAATATGTTTTGCGAAATTATTGATTATTTTCACAATCAATAGCTAATGAGATTGCATTGGTTATGTTTTAATTAAGCACACACGAGGGGTTTGCCACTCTCAGATTTAGTGTTGTGTTCAAATATTCAATATTAAAAAATAGATAAATTTTTCGAAAATATTCAAAAGTATTCAGGATATTTACAAATATTCAGGACTTTCAGAATATTGAAGTAATATTATCGAGATCAGAATGCGTTCTATATTTAGAAAGTGGTAAACCCCTTGTGAGCCCACATATACATCACACAAGCTATATTTGTTATGGTAAATAAGAAAAACAAAAAATATTTTACCACTATTTCTAAGAAGTTTAGCTCATAATCAAGATAATTTAATTGAATGGATGAAAACGAAAAATGTATGTATTAGTTTTCTATGCTATCAAAATAGATTCTCAATTACAGTGCCGTAGCCAGGGGGTGGCTAGGCTGGGCTGAGCCCAGCTAAAAAATCCTTGAGCCCAACCAACAATCCCAAAAATTTGCATATTTCCGCGGTTTTTTATTTGTATTAAAACTTTTCGACTTTTCGAAACGGCTCTTTTTTTTTGTTTCCACAAGAAGAAAAAAACTTCATTAAATATTACAAAACCCAAATTCGCTTTTACTGCCCAAGCCCAGCCAAAAAGTTGCTGCTGGATACGACACTGGACTCGAAAAAGTCAAAAACCATTGACTATTTTAGAAATCCAAAAAATCAGTGTGTATAAAATATCTTATATTATTATTATTGTTATATTAATTGAATAAAATAAAAAAAAAAACATAATATAACTAGGAATTAGTATAGATTTCTTTATTTTTGTTTTATATATATATAATGAATCATCGATTCACGGTGCACAAGAATAAGAACAAAGAAACATTTAAGTATGTATTCACAAAATGCATTTCAATATCAATTTTATTTCTAAAAAAAAAAAAAAAAAATTTAACAATAACATAATATTTGTGACGATCACAGCGTTACAATAGAAAATTAATAAAATGATTTAACTGATATATAAACATATTATATTGCTTTGATCAAAGTTCAATCGAATGGCTATAAAACCATAATTAAAAACCTTATGTGTCTTACATAAACCTTAAAAATTATATTCATATTGTTTATAAATATCATTTCGATGAATGGTGGTTAGTTTCGTTAAACCGCGGAAGTCTGTCCACATTTTTTCTTTTTTCTTTTCTTCTTTTTTTTTTGTTTCGAAAAGATATTATCATAAATTTAAAATTTCATTATTTATTCATCCATCGAAATAAAGAAAATTTAAAATAATAATCGATATTTGCATAAGTTCTAAGAAAGCATTTTGAAAATTGTGATTGTAATAAAGTTTGTAAATGAAAATCTATGATTATTTCAATCAAACATTTTATGTGGGCTAAGAAAAAACGAATATTATTGTTAAATTAAAAGCAATTAGCGAAATATTTTAGATTATTTCACGAATAGAAGTGTTTTTAGTAATGGCATTGAAATTAATTTTGAAAAATTTATCAATTCGTTTCTTCATAATTTGTTTAATTAAATGTCTATACTGGGGTTGGTTATAAACATAATTTGTTATTGGTGTTATCAATTTAAAATAAGAGACACAAAAAAATCCTATTCTTCAGGATATTATTACAAAAAATAATATACTTAAATACATATATTTTTAAAAAGAAAACTGATTTAAAATATTCAAGCATATTGTTTTTATTAAAATCGAATATTTGAATGATCCTCCTTCTTGAATAGCATGCGTATTTTATATAAGTTTACCTATAGCACTGCATGCAAATTTAAAGGAGTTCTCTGACCTATAGTTAAGTACATAATATTTTATGCAATGGCAAAATGTTGTATACGCTAACTAAGTATAAATTCTAAAAAAACAAGCTGCCAATTGATTGGTACACGACTTCATTTTTGTAAGAAAAAAGAGACAGAGAAAAAAAATAAGAAAAAAAGTGCACAAACAAAAAAAAAAAAATTGGAAAACCATTACTTAATTTTTTTCAAAATTTTCCAAATTTCTCAAAAATGAAGTTAAAAAAAAAAACAGAATTGAATTAAATGTAAAGAGATCAGTAGGCAATCATAGAATCAGTGCTTTCTGATAATTAAATTTGAGCAATATTTTTTTAACGCTGCTAAATATTGATTGCAAAATATTCGTAAAAACATTTTGCAAGGCTTTATTGTAAGCAATTAAATAGAATTTCTGTTCAAATAAAATCTGTGAAAAAATCTGTCATAAAATAAATAGCACTTAATTTTATTAATAATGATCAACTGCGCGGAATAAATATAATAATTAGTTACTACAATTATGCAAAACACTACAACTCATAATAATTCAACCCTAATCCATTCTGGATGCGTCAAAATTATCCATTCGCATAATTTTTTTTTTTTTTTTAAATTATATTTTTGTATTTTTATTTTATATAGTAAGTACTAAGTATAGCTCTCTAATGCTTTCACGAAAACTTTTAAAATTTAATTAAAAAAATTACTTTTGCTGTTTTGGGGGCCATTGGAGAGCGGTATAATATTATAAAAATAAGTTTCTTTATTGAAAATAAGTAGGAGTCAGTCATAAAACAATTTTGTTCACCGAGGCTTCGTTTAAAATGTAGGTTACCTATATAAGCAGTCAGCGCTGCAGCTCAAAAATTGTGCACTAAACATTTTTGGGGAGATATTTTAAAGGGATATTATAGTATGTTCTAGTAAATTGTTCGTGTTTCTTTAATTCGCTTTCCGAGGCTTAATACTGTGGGTGAATTTGACTTTTGGAGACCTTTTTGTTTTTGTTTTTTTTTTCGGTAACGGATAAAGTTTAATTATTGCTGATTTCAAACAAAGTTATATTATTTCGTGCTGTTATTTAAATTATAGAATTAATATGCATTATATGACTGCACGAAAGAAATCGCTTGCACTCACTTCTTTTAAAGATTTTCAGCTCTCCCCTCCGCTTCCCACTTCGTCGTTTTTGTTTTTTTTTTTGTAAATTCCTCCTTGTAAAACTTTTCATATTGAGTTGAGTATAGTGGATTTAGATGTGCTCTAATAAAAAATATCACTAAATTGATTTAAAAACTATGGGCTAATTAATTCCCATAGTTTCTTCTTCTTGTTTTTTTTTGTTGCACATTCTTTATTGACAATTTAAAAACTTTACGGAGTTTGTGTTATCATATTGGAAATTCTTAAGGTTTTTCCCTATTTGTTGGTTTCATAATTGGTTTTTAACCAATACGTCCATCGGAAAAACGTGTAGCATCTGAGGGAAAATATACTGTGGTGCGGAGATACAGAGAATTTTGAACCAATTATATAGGTTGCACAAATGAAGTATCCTTAAGAATCTTCTATATGATATCCATACGTCCCTACCATTCGCTTAATATTGTCAATAGGTACCATCTATTAAGAAGAAAATCATAGCAAAAAATGAAACAATTTTTTTTTTTATTAAATCTGTTACATTTATTCATCGATCAGAAAAAAACCATAAAAATTGCGAAATATAATAAATACAATTTTTTTTTTCTTGACATTTTGTTTTAGAAAAAATAATGATATCTTTTCGCTAGGACCTCTTAATTTTTTAAATTATAACCAGAAAGCCACTCTTATAATGATTTCTTTGTGCAAAATTCAAGTAAGGAAGAAGAAGAAGAACAAAAAGAATAAAAAGAAGAGCAAAAAGCACAAAAAAAAGAAGAAAAAGAAAAAGAAACACAAAAATAAAAGGAACAAAAAGGAAAGAAAGAAGAAAAAAGAGAAAAAAAACAAGTATATCAAATAATATTATTATTTATTTTGGCTGCTTTACGAGACATTTAAATTTTTTATAAAAATTTTAGGGGTGAAGATAACGCTTGGCACTTTTACAATTTACTATTGAAATATTTAGTTAATTGTTATACGTAGGTACCTATTTCTATTTTTTGATCATTAATCATTTCTGAATCGAATCGATTTTTTTTATTTTTTTTTGTGTCAAATTTAAATTAATTTTTATTTAATAATGGGGTACATTTTAGTCATTAAGTATTTGAAGTTTAAAAATGTTTGTCTCGATTCGACATATGTTGCATGTACAAAAAAAAGAAGAAAAAAACAATTTCGTGCATATTATGGTCAGTTGCATATGTTCTCGAAGAATACAGCATGTATATATTATATGATGGCTTAGGTGTAACATTATTCTCATTCATTGGGTCATTTTTCTGTTAAATGCGAAAATAAGTATTGAATGTCAATTAAAACCATAATCAATAAAGCTAATATATTCTAAATAAATAAATAAATAAAATGTTTAACGATAAAGAAGATATGAAAATATTCATGGAACCAATATTTTAAATTTATATTAATATACTATATATGTACCTACTGTTCATAATATTTACTTATTTACTAATCAAATAATGTGATTTATATAAGCAGCGCAATACATAAAATCATTTTTGGTTCTTTATCAATTTGCGTTCCTTTTATCTTTTTCTTTTTCTTTTATTGTTATGATTCAATTTAAATATTTTAAGGTGTCGTCATATGAACGCTTCATTAAATCGTGGGTTAAAAACAAACATATGCCAAAATATATATACTTAATGGCATTCACCGTTGCTTATATATACGTTTATTCGTGATATTGTTTTCTTTGTATTAATTGCTGTGTAGGCAATTCATATATCATATAAAAACATTAAATAACATATAATATTCTTATATTGTTGATAAAATAAATATTAATTTGTTTTTTTTTAAATTTTAGTGGTGTTGCAACATTAAGCTGCACGGACTCTAGCGCAGCATCGAGTGAAGATGCTTCAGATCCCGGTTCACCATATAGTCCTTCATCATGTGATGATGTTCAGCAACAAGCTGTTATAAATATTCCAAGTAAAACGCAAAGCCAACAACATCGTCAGGCACAGCTGTCAGTGAGACCAACAAATTTAACAGCGCCACAAGGGGTAACACATTCATGGCCATGGAATGCTTCTGTTACCGGAAATGTGGTACCTGTCACAAACTTAACATCAACAAATACAAATAATAAAACTAAACGCTTTGGAATGCCGGATACATCATTTATTGCTATTAAGAAGAATCGACCTAATACAGGTCTACCCTCTAATATAAATAACGTAAACAATAATTGTGAAGGTATAATTTCTGTGCCTAAGCCAATTTCTATAGTTGAAGCAATTACAAATAATACAGATACTGAACACAAATCGAATGGTGCCACAAATTCTACAATTACCACACACATTTATAATCCTCAAAATTTGGGAGCACAAACAAAAATTACCGGGTTTTTTAAATCTCAGTTAAAGCCTGTGCAGGGAATTAAAAGAGATTTAACAAATATGGTCGTTCGTTCCACCGATTTTTCACCGAAAATAGGACTAAAAAAATATTGCAATCAACTTGCAAAGACTAATACGTTTGATTCGGCGAATGGTGGTGCCATTCAGAAAAATTGTGACATTGATGTGAGAGCATTGACATCTATAACTCCATCCTTTAAAAAAGTTGAACGTAAAACAGCTAAAGTTGCACCCCTCACACCAATTTCTAGGAAATCAAATTCTTCAACAAAGAAGCCTTTGCCAGTCGTTTTGCCAAAGAAACATGTAAATATTGCACCGAGAACCGTAGAGCTACCAAAACAAAATAACATGCAAATGATTGCAACTGTTAAACATTCTGATATGCAATTACAGCAAAAAACAATTCTTCAATCTAAAATGCAGCAGCCAACCGTTTTGTTGACCGCAATTCGAATACCTCAACCTCAACATATGACATTGCAAGCGCAACATCAACAACAAAAGAATGTACAACAAACAAAAACCACAACAAAAATTGGTGGTTCTATGTTTCAATTGCATTCAGCACCTGTGATGCCAAAGCTGGTACAAATACCAAATAATTTCATAAAACAACTTACACAACAATCTCAAGTTCAACAGCAATATGCTGCTGCAGCATCTTCAGCTTCACATTTTGCGCAACCGGTGTTTATGGCAACCTCATCGGGCCTTTTATTAACTACTGCTTTACCAACCGTCATAACGTCGCATTTGTCCAGTTTACAATCAATGAATCAGCAACAAGCAATGCCTGCTTTACACCAATTTAACACTCATCAAAATCATGCATCGTCTACAAATATTCTACCAAGCCTACATTCAGCTACTTTTGTGTCAACACAAAATAATTTTCCTTTTACCTCTGCTGTTACACAATCTTCGACTCATATCAACCAACAAACGTCCACAATATCAAACATTCCATCATCCATGGCACCAGTAATTACACAGCCATCATTTTCGACTTCGTCAATACCATCTAATATGTTAACAACACCGCACATGATGCAGCAACAGAAATTTGTAATGACTACATCAATACCAACATTAATCACCTCAACACCAACAACGTCAATCACATCTGCATGTGTTAGCACAAAAGAATTGTCACATGATATGTCTTTCCATTATCAGACGCGTACGGTTCCGATATCTATTATGATCACAAAGCAAACAACTTCACAAGATATTGTCGAATCGGAGCAAATTATGCTTGATGCTGCCGTAGCAATATCTAATGTACAGCATCAAAATAAAATCTCAAAACAATTGACTACAGTTGACACAAGTACTCCACCTACAATTTCATTGCTATCACCGAAAAAAGAATTAAAATTATCGCAAGGTTTGCCTTCACCAAAAAGTCTGCTATTAGAAAAAATCCAACAAAAGAAATTGGATGATATTCAAAATGAAGTGCTGACTGCACCGAAAATGTCAATAGTTACCGATTTTCTTAAACCACCCACGTTGATTGAAACAGAGTTTTCAACAACTTCTTTACCCGAGTGTTCAAAAAGTCCAATATTATCCCAACCAAAAACAATTCGATTTCCAGCAAGTGGACCTACGAATGGTATGCTTCGTGCTGATGGTCGAGTTATTGGGATATGCTATTGGGATAGCTGTAATGCAAAATGTGAAACCAGCTCAAATCTTTTAGATCATTTACAAACACAACATGTAAATGCACAAACTGGACCATTTACTTGTCGTTGGGCTAATTGTAAAGTGCATGGCCGTGAGTCGTGTTCACGGAAATGGCTTGAAAGACATGTTCTGTCGCATGGTGGAACAAAATTTTTTAAATGTATATTTGATAAATGTCGTCTACGATTTGGATCACATGTAAGAATATGAAAATCCATTATTTTGTCTATATTGTTTCCATATTAGCATTACCTTATAATTTTTATTTTAAATCTTATTTAAAGCTTGCGCTACAAAAACATGTAAACGTACATATAAATAGCACTGAGAATAATAATAAGGATTCCACAGTTCGACGAACATCCGATCCACCTGTTCCGAAAAAACTACGAGTTAATGGAAAAAAGTTGAGATATAGGCGTCAGCCATTCTCCGGTATGTGTGCAAACTGTTTACATTACCATTTTATTTCCGTAGTAGTTTTAATTATAGAAATAATATTACATTTACAAATACGTAAATTATATCTACAACATTTTTTTGAAAATACTACTGTGAGTTCTTAAAAGGGAACGAAATAAAAATGTTTAAGTTTGATTAATTCTTTTTATGTTGTATTTTAATAATTAAAACAATCATAAAAAAAAGAATACATATTGAAATAACATTACGAATATAACAACTGTCTAAGTTCCAGAACCATTCACTAGGTAGAAAACTATATGCATACAGACCTAGATAACAGAAAGCTATGATTAAATGGATTTCAATCATTAGCAAGTTGACCACTAATTTATGAATATATTTTATATATTAAATGACAATGGTCATGGTCAATTATAGCCTCTATCTAGGTTTTTAATTTATACGGTGACATATTATATCTTTTCCAAGATATATTCAATTCAATCGAATAAAACATTTTTAAATTCTTTGTGAAATAATAACATGAATTTATTCTCTTTAATTTAACAAATACTGCTCGCATTTTTTTTTTTTTTAAATATTCATGTTAATTATGATAATATTCAAACAAAAATTTATTTTATTTTATTTTATCTGCCTTAAATTTCTAAATTTATTTTTTCGGTTAATTTTCCATAAACAAATAAATTTTTATTATTAGTTTCATTTACATAATACGTTCAATTAATAAAAATTATAAAAATTAAAGATATTTAATGAAATAAAAATTAAAATTGAATTTCAATCAAAATTATATAATACATTATACATATATATATATATATATAAAAATCGTGAAGAACTAACGCTATATCTATGAGATTACAACCCAAGATCCAATGCAACATGTCTCAACTTATACATTTTCAGCAGTCCAAGGTTTTTTAAGAGATTTTAAAAAAAAGATGATAAAATCCAAGAAAAAAAAAATTAACAAAGAGATTTAATTTAAAACAGAATCATTCTAATTTCAATATTAAATCCTTATAGCTCGAATGTTTGACTTTTTTGATGGTGGCGTAATGGAGGGACTACAGCATCGCTTAGAACATACAGGGACAATAGCTAACGGTCCAAATGGATCGATAAGTTTTAAGGGCCAATCAATGGCTCGAAGAGTAACTGCTACAGGAACAGTAGAATATTTAATTAAATGGAGCCCATGTGACATGTAAGTGTAGTTTTTCGGATAAATTTAGAAATTAAATGATTTTTTTTTTTTTCGTTTTTATAATCGAATTTTTCTTTATCTTGTTTTATGGCAAACAGAATTTGTGATGAATGGTTACCAGCAAATAAAACAATTTTTGCTAAAACGGTTCGAATTCAATCAATGTCACCATTTGAACGAATATCGCTGCAGCAATATTTAAAATGTAGTACACATTTTTCAACAACATCCTTGTCATCAGCATCATCAATTTCATCATGTTCATCATCAGATACATCACCATTTTCATCTTCAATAAATACTTCCGCCGCATCGTTTTCGGAAACAGATATACCGATGCAGCCAATAAAACGAAATCACCGTAAAACTCGAAAATTGTCGATGCCATCGTGACCTTCATTACATAGTTTAAAATTTTTAAGTAGCTGGTAAGTCGTTCAATGTTATTTATTGTAAAATACGTAAGACACGAAAAATTCTATAATTTAAATTTAATTAATTAATTAAACATTTTAAGCTAAATAAAAATAATTATTTGCCGTGTGTATAATAAGTAAGAAAAAAAAGGATAATATTAGACACCTAGAATTATGGTAGAAAATACTGCAGACGAATGATTAATATAATTTCTGTAGAAAGTGTAAACAAAAATAAATATTATAAATAATGCAGTTTCATGTAGATGGAAAATAACTTATAGTTTTGCTATAAATTTTATTTTAATCTGAATAAATCATCAAAATATTAATTATTATTTTTTTTTCTTATTTTTCGCTTTATTTAAACTCAGGAAAAAATTAAATTTTCAATAAAATAATACATATCAAAACATAAAAAAAAAAAAAATATGAAACAAAAATCACATTAATTAAAACTAAAAATTCATATAATTCACAATTGATAGCAAATGTGGAATACTTTATCAAAAATATCTCATTTTGCCATAGGCTCAATATTTGACAAACTGTAATAACAAAAAAAAAAAAAAGCTTTTCTGAATCTTGATTGCAAGAACGGAATTGCTAATCGTTGACTGACTAGTATCTAATATTCATTCATTCTTAAATCAATATCTGCAGAGTTTTTTGACCTCCAATTGGAAGTTTTTTTTTTTTAACGGAAATTAAACGACTCGTTCACTATAGCTTTGTAACTATTTTGGTTCCACAACTATGAGTCGAGGTTTGGCCTTTAGCTTTGACGACAGATGCTTAATGGTCGCAACACGGGAAATTTGGTGATTTTCCGTTATTAATTCATAGGAAATAGTGCAAAAAACTCCGTTTCGGGACTGTCATGTTAAGCATTTTACGGATAATACCACTATCCAAAAATAGTCTTTAGATACATTACACAATATTGTGGAAATTTCCCAATTCTACAATTTGCATGATCCACAAATTATTTTTTATTAATAAAAAAAAAAAAAAAAAAAATTATCGATCAGAAAACAGTTCAGATTTACAGCAAAAAAAAAAAAACAAGGATAATTTAGCAGCATGTTCCTACATAAAAGCATTTTATACAATTTATATTGATTTATTTCGTCTGCAGGAATTCAAATTTGATGATTTTTTTTTGTTTTTCATAATTTTTTTTTCTCTCTGTTATACATAGATATTTTTTTTTCACACATATAATTGTAATTAACGTTCATAAATACAACAAAAGAATATTATATATAAATAATTATATATATATATATATTATTAAACTTGTAAGCGATTCTAATTCTTATTAAAATATTATCCTAATTTAGGTTAATTATATAAATATTTTCTATTATATAGAATAGTTTATAAGGTACCCCTAGATTTACATTTATAATATTTATATATTATGCACAAATTAAATAATTGATTTTTCGACTTCTATTTTAATTAAAATAATTTTTTTTTTTTTTTAAATTGTATAGTAAAATAAATATTCTATAAACGAGAAAAAAATAAAAAAAAAGTAAAAAAAAAAAAAAAAACTAATAATTATAATAATAATACATATTAATCATAATAAATAAAATAAAAATTAATGCTAATTTTATTTATAGGTAATAAAATGTGCAAGTAAAAATTTTAGTGAAATGATTTAAATGATCGGTGAATAATTATAAAATTAAATTAAGAATATATTTTTTTTTCTTTTCAATAAAAGAAAAAGAAAAATAATAAGTTAATTTTAATTAGATTTGAATCTAAATATTAAAAGCAACACGGATTTAAGATTGGCGGCCGTTTATTAGTTCTATCCATTTTTTATTTTTTTTTTTATTACTTGGTTTCATTAACCGTAGGTGCGTGCATTGCTCAAAAAAGTGTATATTATTTGTGCATAATAATGAGATTATCAAACGTGTATGGCAAAAATTATATAATTGCAAAATATTTCAAAATTTTTTTTTTTTTTTTTTGTTCTTTCTAAATTTATTTATTGTAATCATCAAAATGATGATAAATTCTAAGAATGGAGATGTTAAAATAGAAATGGAAATTGATTATTTAATTACAATAGAATCTTGGAAATTAGAATTGCTCGGAAATTGACAAAAAAATTAAAATCGATCGACAATTGGACACGCAAACAACAAAATTCCTCTGAAATTATAACCAATATTATATTCTTATGGTCTATTTTTAAGTGTTTACCATTTATTGTTTTCATTCATTTTTGGTTGATTTACAATTTTACATACAAAAATTGAAAAATGTCTAAAATTAGATTTTTTTTATAAAATTAGAATCTAATTTTCGAGATTTCACTGTAATTAATTAAAAGGTATATCATCGTTTGACAAAAATGAACACTCTAGTGCTTGTATAAACAAAACGCAAAAAAATACCTTTTCCACTTTACTTAATATATTTTCCTGTTTCATGTTTCCAATAATTCATAAACTTCCTAAAGTACCATAGCTAGACTTAATTAATTAATTTAACGATCAGCTAAATATATTTAAAATGACTAATACATAAAACACATACAATCATCATACATATTAATTAATCTGAAGACATTTTCCATGACCTTTAAAGAGCTCTTAATTAACGCGCAATTAGAAGATTAATAATTATACTCTGCTGCAGTGGATCTCTTGAAACGCATAACTTGTCTGTGTCCTTGTTGAAAAAAAGGAAATACAAATCGTACGAAATAGAAAAGGATTCATATGCTTCATCGTCTCGAGAGAGATCAGTGTATTTCCTATTTTGTTTAAAAAAAAAAATAATAATATTATTTTTACTCAATCAATGAGCCAATTAAAATTTTCATTTCATTTTCTTTATATTTGCTTTATTAAACTTTAAGTTATTCGTCTTCTAGAAAGTTTTCGAATTCACTATGATTTTTTTTTTCGACAAATATTTTACTGGATATTTCCAAACGCTTTCTACTTCTTCTGTTCGAGAAATGATTTTCTGAGAGTTTAAAAAAAAAAAAAGAATATAAATAGTTTTAATTTATAAATCTATGATGAAAGTTTGTTGTTTTCATTTTTTTTTCTATTCCATGTAGGGAATAAATCTATTATTCTAGACAATATTAAATTAATTATAAATTTTAAACTGGTTTTGTGAATGTTTGTTTGTAATAGCAATATTTTATTATAGAATAATATTTCAATAATATTTTAATTTATTTAGTTAATTTTTTTCTATTTTATCATAATTTTATATCATTTTAGACAAATATTTTATACAAATAACATAAAAAAAAGTGTGAAAGAGAAATAATATAGAAGTAAAATTTTAATTATAATATAACGTCGTTCAGATAGTCCACCCAGCCCAGTCAGTGTAAACAGCACTGTTTAAAACTATATATAATATATTCTAATATGGTTGTTGATTTTGGTTTACTAAATCAATTTGCTTGATCGATTTGAATCAATTAGCAGCGGTGTTTATATTTCGGGGTGATAGTTACATAAAATGTTTATTTTCGAAAAAAATAAATATAAAAGTAAAGGTCTTCCCTTACCTATATAAGAAATTGAAATCAAAAACGCAAGGTACTGTTTGTTCCAATGGGCCCCAAGTTTTGATTGCTTCATTTTTTTTTTCGAAAATAAACAATCTATACAAACTGAAATACGACTTTTTGGGTTTTTGAGTCGCCCTAGTAGACAAAAAAAATATATCGCTAATTTTCCTTAAGAATTTATAAAATAAATATTGCATAAACTGAAAGAGACAAATCATCTTGTACTTCAATTCTTATGCGTATGAACAAATGTGCACTGATAGAAAAAATATATGATGTCTCACAGATTCACTTACACTTCGCACTTTATTTTCTCTCTTGATTTTTCGAAAAGCGTTCACACATTGTACTTAAAGGGCAGTCAAATGTAGTGTGAAACGAAGTGTACGCATGACCATACCTACGATCGCATTTCGATGAGTGCGAATTGCGAGTGAGATAGAGGTTTGGGAAACGTCTGTAAATGAATAATAATCGAGATTTACAACTATTTTCTTTTTGATCCCCTAAAATATTAAAAATGTTATCCTTATGATATTTAAACTAGTGACTCTTTGAGCTCAAAATATATTTTAAATGATTTGTATTCGAAATATACTTATTTGCAGTTGTATTTTAAATTCAAAATACAAGAATGCAATTTCATTGAATTGTATTTTAAATACATGCGTATTGCGTATTTGAAATAGTTCTCTGTTAGTAAAATATCTCGTTAAAAAAAAAATGATCAGCTTAATATAGGTACAATGAACAAAAATAACTTCGATTCTCTATATTATGAAACAGGTCTTATGATAAATGGAACATCTATATGGTGGAGCCGTACTCGTTGTATGCAGAACTGACTTTTGTATTTGTATTTGCATAGCCTTAAGCAGGGGAACTATTTCAGCAATAGATTTAAAATTTTACTTGTTAAATCGTAGTGAATCACTTAAATATTTTACTCGATTCTATTAATCAATTTTAATCAATTAGATGATCAACTTTATAAATTCAATTATCAAATTCTATACTTTTGGTACAGTTTTTACGGTGCTTTAATAAATATTTTAGAGGATCACATTGATATTTTGGTCGATATTAATTAATATTTATTTTTAAGGATCAATCTATATTTCCGTTGATCAATTTTATTTATGTCTTAGTAGCAATTTTTTATATTCTCGGCGCTAAATTAAATATTTTATGGGATCCATATTTTTATATTTTGGTCGATCATTTTTAATATTTTAGGAGATCATTTCATATTGTAAGGGAACGCTTATTAATATGCAATACGCATATCTATCTTAAATAAAGTAAATGGTATCAGACTCATCAGAGATATATAATACTCTAAACTTTTTTATTTAGAATATTAATCATATCAGTTTCTGATAGTTCAACATATTTTAGATTTCCTGTAGCTATAATACATTCAAATTTAATGCAATTTATAAGAATTCTAGATGATTTTTCACGATAAATTGAACAGTAAACGTATAAAAAAAAATATCTTATTTTCAGTTTTTCAAATTGATAGAGCATGTTCTAGTTTTTTTTTCTATTATAATTTGTTTCCATTACTTTGAATTGTAATGGTTTAAAAAAAATGCCATGGGACCTTAACTTTTCGATATATCTTTAAGTTTTACATATCTGCAATGAACTTGATAATAATAGTTTTTTTTTGTCTATTTTATATCTGTACTATGTACTATGTAGTGAACATAATAAGAAAAGAAAAGATTGAAATACATTCTATACCTAATATTGAAAAATAAATATATATGCCATTTAAAATGTATCTGAGCCACTTTAAATTATTATCTTCCTGAAAATCATATGTGTGAATACTTATATTTTTATCTCAAATAAATATATACATTATGTTTAGCAAGTATATTGCATTTATATATTCTTTCTAAATTTTTTTTATCAGTGTACCGCGACGCGATTCTAATCAGTACGAAGAATAAATACTTTTCAATCATTTCAAAACTTGAGCTATAAAATGATACGTAAACTATACCGGTGTTATGTTCTTTAGTTTATGAAATGCATAGAATAAAAAAATAATTCAGCTATCACAGATGGACGAATTGCTGCGAGCACAAATAATTTGTGCGCATTCTCGCATTCTCGACCATATGTTCAAGCATTTGCTCAAGTACATCGAGAAAATTTTTAATTCTAATTAATTTATTCGATTTCCAGCTAAATATATAAAAATTGCTTTGGCTATCGAATAAAGAGTTTTATTATGTTCTTCTGGATGTATTGAATCCACAAAACGAAGAATACCTCCAACCTTTGGTGATTTTCTTTGTGTTCGGAATCGATGCTCTTGCCATACGTTTCATTTTGTGTTGCATTTGCACTTTTTAGCTTTAATAATCTTGCTGGCGTTGATTCAGAACACATTTTTCTATTTTCTCTGTACTGTCGACTACACAATTTAGAAGGTTTTTTGCCATTCTTGTTAAACGTGTTTTGTGTAATTTCCTTTGCAAAAAGTACAACGATATAAACTTTGTTATTTTACTTCATCAAATAATACTTTTTAAAATATTTGAAACTTGTATTTGTCGACATTTTTATTTTATTGTCGTGAATTGTGTGATTGATGAGACAAAGAATTTTTTAAAACACAAAATTTTATTATGAATGAAGTTATTTATAAATGATCTACTGATAAATTCAAATATCGCCGAGCAGATTATAGTTATTAAAAACATCGATTAGAATACATTATATTATTAATTTTTTTCTAAGTGCCACAACCTTTGTGGTCTGCGCGCATTCTCGAGTAGAACACGAGCGCGAACATCGAGTAAGAGCATAGCACACATCTCTGATGACAACACAATAACTATTTTGTTGAATATACAAAAAAAAAAGAAAAAAGAAAGCGTTATCAATACCGCAACCAATTCATCAGTCAAATAACATAATATAGAGTACGAAAAAAATGAACAAATTGCTGTGGTACATTGTTTAAATAGTTAAATTTTTCGATATCCCATTTTCCTAATATATTCTTTTAATTGAAAAATATTGATTATCGCTTTGTTGCTGTTGCCAATCTAATTTAATAAAAAAAAAAAAAAAAACTCTTTCACAAAAATATTAGTTATAATTAGAATAAAAAAAAAAATTATTGAAAATATATCGAAGAAAATATATTCCACTGTTTAATTATTTGTCGTATTTACTGTAATTTTCCAACCGAATATAAAATTAATGGATGGCAATTATAAAGATTTAAAAGAACTTATATATAATAAAGCGAATAAAAGATCTCATTTTTATAGTTTAGTTAATTTTTACTTTCAGAAATGTGCTAAATTGAAGCGAACTGATTAATTTTCAAAATTTTGAAAAATTAATTAAAATTATTAAAAAAAAAAAAAACAAAATAATAATAGAAATTATAATAAAAAAAAAAACTGACGGGAGTGGTGCCTGCTCAAATAAATTCGCAGAGAATTCACTACATATTTGTCTCTGTGTGCCATGAAATTACTATAAGCGACTGAGATTTCTAGAGTTTCTAAGTCAGATTTGAATTGAATTTAAAACATTTGACAGTAATTTCAAAGATCACCTCAGCTACGTTTTTGTCTGCAGTGTCCCGAAAAATATTCTATAATTGTTTAAGTGCACAATTGACAAAAAGCATTCAGTCAAATTTGTTTAGACATATAAAACAACTACAGCGCTTCAAAAAAAAAAAGAAAAAAGGAATTATAATTAAATTAAAAACATTATTTTAAATTAAAATACTAATTGGTAATTAAATTAATGCGAAAATATTATTATTATTAAAATTACTTCGGTTTATGTTGCACATATTTTTATTATATATTTTTTTTTTTTTTTTGTTATCAAATTGAATTTCATTTTTCATCCAACCAAATAAAAATATTAACCATTTCATAAAATTTAAGTAAATGTAAATCATATAAATTATATTTGAAAAAAAAAAAAATAAATAAAAAAAAAATAGATCTTCATAATAATTTTTATAATTCACAATTTAAATAGACGATGAGTAAATAAATGTAATTTTATTTTAAATAAACTGTAAATCAATTTTTTTTTAATTTTTTTTTTTTTTTTATCATTTCATTTATTAATTGAAATTATATAAATATTATTGTGTATTTAATAACAATTTCGTAGTTTCATGTAAAACATTATATTATTAAGGTAATACTTATGAATAAGAAAAATGGAAAAAAACAAAAATAAAACAAAATATTGACGTAAATTGTATAAGAAGTTTTAAAGCAATTAAAATTAATCTTAATTGAATGTCGAATATTTTATTAAAGAATTCAATTGATTTAAAATAATTAATAAATTACACTGCCAAATCATATGACTGAAAAAGTTTAAAGTAAAAAAAAGAAGAAGAAAAATAATTGAAAAACTAAAAATAAATACAAAAATATTAGATTAATAAAAAAACTAAAATACTAAAAAACTAAAAAAAAGAAAAGAAACAAAATAAATCAAAACAACAAAAGGTTAGAAACATTTTGTGTGTGCAAAAATAAATAAATAATTAATTAACTTAAAATATCTTATACGAGAAAAATAAATCTGAATAGTATACAAATTCGAAGTGAAAAATAAACCCGAACACTGTCATTTAAAATCACTGCCACCATTTAATTTATTTTAAATGTGTAGAACGTTTTTTTTTTACACACGTATATAAGATTTTATTTTTATTTCTTTTTCTTTTTGTTTTCTTTTAAGTTTACATCACTTATAAAAAAAAAAACTGAACTAATAATAATAATAATATTTAAATGGTAAAACAAAAAAAAAAAAAATAAACAAACAAAACATTAAACCTAAACATATAATCGATTATATGTTTCGGATTAAATAGACTATGTTTTATTATTAATAAACTTTGTACAGCTAAATTAAAAAAAAAGAAGTAAAATGAAAGAAAAACGTAAAAGTTTGTGAACAAACACATGTATGATGTATTAAGCAAATGCGTATTACGTATTATTTGTGAAAAGAATCTATAATATAAAGAAAAACTTTAATAATTCAATTTCAATTTTATTTTGTATTGTTATTTGTTTTTATGGAAATTCATAAAAACAGGTATCGATACATACCTAATAAATTATTAAGCTTTTGCGAACAATGTTATTGCCCGATTTCTGCAATAACATTTTTTAAGAATGTCATAAATTTAGCGAATGTGAAGTTGACCCAATTTTTTTTTCATATCTGAACACAACTTTCTTTTTTTCTTTCAGTTTTTTATTTTATCCCATTCACCATTTGGAGAATTCTCGTATTTATTTATCTAGAAATTGCCCGTTTTTTTCTTTCTTTATCTCAACCCCTCATTTTATCCCAGATATTTTCAAGCTTACTAATTATGAAGCCTTTCCGACTTTTTTTATAATTTTTCGCCTCACATCGTACGCTTATTTATTTATGAATCAGTTTTTATCGTTGCATGTCTCCACAAAAATAAATAGCAGAAGGTTGGTCAACTTTACATTTTCTTCAATACTGCCCGCCGTAGTGAATATATGAAAAGGTGGGCTGATTTTTTTAACGTTTTGGGTGTGTCAACATCAAAATGCCGTAAATTCACTAGACATCAATTTGAACAATTTTATAAGTGAATACATTCATTTTTTTTTTCATTATTATTTTATAGATCTAAAATTAACTTTATGATAAAATTAATTTTAAGATTTGTTTTTGTTTATTGTAGTTTAAATTCTACGAATCTATGGAATATAAGAACGAGAGAGTTTAACAGCAAAATTAATTTAGGACGATGTTTATTTATGTCGTAAATAATCCCAGTGTTCAGATATAATACCTAAACTGATCAGTAAAAAAATATTTTTTTTTCAGTTTTTGATACATTTGACAACAATAAATGTATGCAAAATTTACTTTTTTAGAATTACGGCGAGAGAATGAGAGTAATATGTTGGAGGCATCAACAATAGGGTGGAACGAAAAACGGGTCTAACACTGGGTTTTGGCCCGAGCAAACTTTAACCATGAAATAAGTTGGCCAATTGAGAAAAAAAAATATTGAGATTTAATTTTTTGGAAAAAAGTCAAAACTCACGTGACACCAGGGTCCCAAAATTTTATAACACAAAATTTGACTTGGAAGCCATTTTAGACAGCCAAGATGGCAGACTAGAACTTCACAATGTATAAGGGGTTCGTAGAGAAGAGTCTCATCATGATTCTAACATACTATTGATTAGCTCAATCGGACATAACTTGACTAACGACTTATAACCCTTACGCACGTCAAGAAAACTGTAATAATTTTTTTTTTTTTCAAAAATATGGCTCTCTTGAGGTGGGCAAGGGCTATAAGTCGTTAGTCAGCCATCTTAAGTCTGATTGAGCTAATCAATAATAGTTCGTTGGAATCATGAAACTCTTCTCTATACAATCTCTAATACACTACAAAATTACAAAACTCTAGGCTGTCATCTTGGCTGTCTAAAATGGCTTCAAAGTCAAATTTTGTGTTATAAAACTTTGGGACCCTGGTGTCACGTGAGTTTTGACTTTTTTCAAAAAAAAAAATATCTCAAATTTTTTCTTTCTTATTTGGCCAACTAATTTCATGGTTAAAGATTGCTCAGGCCAAAACTCGGTTTTCGCTCCATCCTAATCAACAATCAAGTTAATTAATTAATTTCTGATCATTTCAATCATCTACCAAGCAAATAGGTTTATTTTCTACAGAACATTGGGATTGTGTTTCTGTAGAACACGGATGTCTTACTGAACGATTAAATAGTTCCACATTAATTTTGATATTTTTTTTAAAAAGTTTTTTAGAACTTAAAAATGCAATTAATATATTTTGATTATTTTGCTTTTACAGTGTTCCCTTGTACCGTTACGTAAAACGTGCAGTGAAAAATATGTAGTTTTTTTTTAATTTCCTTAAGATACAATACGATTCTAACTTTTTCAGCAGCTATTTAAAAAAAACTTTCAGCTCAGAAGCTCTATAAGTCTAACGCCAAGGAGAAATCGTATGGGAGGCGAAAAGTTTGAGACATTTTTTTTTCTTAAACAGAACATGATGGGAAATGAAAACAAACAGTGATGGTGAAATATTTATCTATTAAGAATTTGATATAACATCATAAACTTAAGAGATTAGTAATATATTACTTAAAAAAAACAAACGAATATGAATTAACTGTAAGAATTTAAAAACAAAAAAATATTTGAAATTGTCTAGGAGTTATTTAGATATTATGCGATTGGATTAATATCTATAAAATCAGATGTCTAGATAGTTTTTAGATACAATGATTGCAATCTAAGAGTACGAATAACAAATAATAACATATTTTGTACTCTTTGATTGCAACACTGCTTAGATTAATATTGAAATATTTCGGAATAAAAAAGAGTTTATTTTATTTAAGAGAATAAAATAACATCTTTTCTGCCTGATATATTACCGACAAGTGTCGATCCTATTAATAGATTTTAATAAGGTGCATGTATAATTAAGTGCATATAAAACTATTCTACTTAATGAATGTGACCAATATGTATGCTCCCAAACAAATATAATGATGTTATTATTATTGTTAATTTTCGTCCATATTGCGACTACAACGGAATCATACACGCTTGCACCATCATTATACATTACTCAAGTCATCGTCGATGGAAACTAATAATCAAACATTGAACTTTTTACAGGTATTGAAAAAATCAATAATTTGGACTGATATGCAGGGCCGGGGTCAGTGGACTGTAACATGTGGAAAAGGACAGGGCGTGTAAATGATTTACCTAGGATGTCGCATTGATCAGTAATAGGCATCAAAATATATATATTTATATGTATAGTTTTTTACTATATTCTGTTTTTCATTTCTATTATACACAGCTTTATTTACTAAATAATAGAGCACGAATATTCCTACTCCTAGAATATACATATAGTTTTAAAAGTACAAGCTAAAATGACGTTCTAAGTCATCTTGTTGGTTTGATCATATCATCATATATCCGTAAGAGATTTAAAATTATGTTTACTATGAAAATATCCAATGATTTACCTGTAAATTACACGAAATAAGCTTACATCGATTTTCAATTTATTGAGATAATTTACAAAATTGCATATAAATACAATTGATATCAAGGTTTGTAGCTACGTGAAAATTGTAATGCTGATTCATTCATTCATTAATTTCTACAAGTATTATTGATTTGTTTTTATTTTCAATCATATTTCACTGAATGGTCAGGTTAAACAGTAATGTTGTGAACTATGAGGTTTCTCAAGCATGAGCCAGAAAAAAAATTTCGAAGTATATATATGTTCTTCAGTTTAAAAGCGCTCTTTCGTGGAGCACAACATAAGTCACGAAAAATGTAAGCCTTGCGTATTTATAAAAAAAAGAAGAAAAATAAAGATGAAAAACATTTGATGTGAGTATTAGTTTTTTTTTTTCTATTTAGCATATAAATATATTCAATATTGATTCAGCGACATGTGCTAAAATGTAATAAATATTGATTCAGCGACACATGTGCTTAGTAATAGTTTTTCATAAATAAACCAAATGCAGATGATTTGTAATAATTTGATCATCACCATAAAACGTTTATTTATTATTCGATTGGCATGGCATATCAATGTAAATTAGAAAACTTTTTATAAAGTGGGGGTAGAATATAAATATTTATTAAATATTTTTATAAAATTAAGTATACAAAATAAATAATCTGCATTTAAAAATCTGATTATTAGTTCTTAAAACTAATTGTATATATTTATCAAAAAAAAAAAAAAAAAATTATGTCAAGAGAACATTGAAAACAATCTTATATAAAAGTCAGTAGCAATATGTATTAACTAGTCCCTATGTCCATACAGAGGTTGGTATAAGTCCTTCTTTGGTGTTAATGGGCGGAGTTAATACTTCTTGCGATAAAAATTGGAATGGCATATCCACTAAATTTCCCTTTTATAAAAACAAAAAACAAAAAAAAAAAAGAAATAACAAAAACAGTAAGTAATTAAAAATTAATATTAAATAATTTTCTTAAATGCAAAATTGAAAATTAACGTACTTGCACTTTTTTTAGCTCTTGGAAGGCACGATCGCAATCATTCTTATATAACGGTGGATCATCATAATATTTCTTTAACACACTAAAACTTTTAACCGAATCAGTGGGTATACATTTAAAAACTTCATCATAAATTCGTGTATTTCGTTTCGATGTACGCTGCCAAATTCCATTCCAAAATGCTTCAAAACAAAATACATCAAAAATTCACATCAAAAATATTATTTGGAAATGTGTAATGGAAAATAATTAAGCAACTCTAAAAAGATTACTTAAACGCACAATACAAAAATAAAATAATAAATAAAATGTTGTACCATCAATAGTTGGATCTAAAACATCCATGGGTATTTCTCGATTTGGATTTGGATCAATTAAACCCAAATGTTCTTTGAATAAAAATCGACGTAATTGTCCAGCAAAAACGCCCGTTGGAAATACCTCACCATTCATTTTACCCTCTTCATATTCTTCATCTGTTATAATAACAGCAATTTCTGAATCACGTTTTCCAATTAGTGAACGATCATTTATATTAGCTGAACCACAAATCACCGTTTTATCATCAGCAATTAATAATTTTGAATGTACGTATATAAGTTCTGTGACCGGACTACCGTTTAATATACCATGCGTACGTAAACTATGAAATGATATATATTTGGATGGTTCATCAATTCCAGCTGCTTTTAAACGAGCAATAATTGAACTCTTTCCTCTATAAATAATTATAAATTGTAAGAAATTAAATTAAATTATGTCGTATGACACAAATAAAATGTTGATTGCATACCTACAAATTGATGCATAGTTCCAATGTGTTATAGCTCTTAATGCGTTTCCAGTTGTACCGCCAACATCACCTTGAAAACAAATAAATGTAATATAGGCATGACTTATTTGCACAATTTCAATAATGATCAGTGTTCTTTTTATTTATGTTATACCAGATTTCAGAAAATAAATTACTTTATCACACAATCTAAATATGTTATAAATTAACACTAACCTTCAAAGCCAGGCAACAAAGGCATCACCACAAATACTCGGAATGTCTTACCCTCTCTAAAAACGAATAATTAGTAATGATTTACAATGAAATTTTTTAAAATTTAAGTTTGTTCAATGCTTACTTATAGGCTCTAACTATTCTTTTGTATAACGCATCTGCCACTTGATTTCGTACATTTTGTAATCCAAACTCCAAACTGATGAAAAATTGATTTTCAATATAAACATAGTGTTGTGCCTTTGTTATTGTTTGTATATAAGCGTCATGTATACTCTGTTCAACAACATCTTGTTCAATAAAACCACAATTCCAACCAGATACACTACGTAGTACTTGACATGTAACTCGTTTTAATGGCGCCGATATAATTTTCTCGGATACTCTGATGTTTGTGTAACTTTTGGGAAGTAAGTAAGGGTATGTCTGTGAAATATAAAACCAACAAATAATATTAAATTAAAAATTACACAATGAATACAGAATATTTTTAACGGATAGAAATATTTTTAACTAGAACTACGTTTACCGGATTTTCACGTGCTTTCTCAAGTTTAGTGGCATTCCATCGTTGAATAAAATGTCTTGCTATATCCCTAGCCGCGGTTCCGATAACCATTGCTCCAACATCATGCCAAGGCATACGAGGTGTGCTTTTTCTGTCGACTAAATCTAAAATTATATAAAAAAAAAAAAAAAAACGAAAAACATGCTTTATAATAAATATTTTTTATCCATAAATTATTATTACTAACCAGCATAAGGTGCATCTAAGTTGGTAAAATCTTTGATGATAAAGTTTGTATAGTCTTTGCCAATCCAAAATTTAGCTTGGCCATCTAAATTATTCAAAATTGTATTTTCATAGGGTACTGGATCCACAAAACCACCTTTTGCGCCATTTTTTAACTCATCATTCATGAAAACCATTTCTTTATCTGGAGAACTTTTTGCAAGTTTATCTTTATTAGAATGTTGAGTTGACCGACCATCAACTTCATGTGATGTTATTTTTGACATTAATACTTTCCCTTTAACTGTCATATCTTTAAATTTATCTAACATATTACGACGTTCCATTTCTGGTGTATTTTGTTTCATATTTTCGAGGCATGGTTCGCCTTGCGCTTCTTTTGTACTGAAACTCATTATTAATTTGTCACCAGGCTCCAGTTGTGGAAGAGTTTTTGAATCGGTTGTATCATTACTTAAACAAATTTTAACCGTTGATTTCTTATCGTTTCCAATCGTCATTGACGCAACTAAAGGTTCTTTTGAACTGTAATAAAAGATTAATAAGTACTTTTATTGTAGTAATTATTTACTGTTTTATTAAACTTAAACTGTTTCTGATCAGATAATTATTATCAAAATAGTTTATTAATTATAAATTCAAACGAATCGACTATTCCCATACGCAATACTTAATTCTTCTGAATCTATGGATTTGTTCTACAAATGTTAACTTTGACCTGGCGTAAAAATGAACTCCAGAAAATCATGTCCTTCTTTGTACTTTATCAATTTTTTATTTAGAGATATTTTGGAAAGGAATTAAGAAAATATTTCTTACAAAAATTAATGGTAACTTTGAATCTGCAAATACTAATAATTATATTGCATTCGGAGTAAAAAGTTGATCGACGTCGATACATACATATACGAAATATAAAATATTATATTAATATTAATATATAATTAATCAACGAAAGATCGGATTTCATAATAAGAAATTGAAAAAAAAGAAGAATATTAGATTGATTTAATCATTGAAAACTCTGATATAATAGATATGCGAGTGTGAAGCCAGCCTGACAATTCATATGTATACAATTTTCACGAAGAGTAAAAGTTGGATGAAATGATAAATCTTTCTGTACTGCTCTAGCGAGGGAACCAATCACTTTAATCTCTTCATCCAACTTTTATTAAATTTTTTGTTGAGGAGATTATCCTACATTAGATGCTTTTCATTAGTTTTATTATCAGTCCAGATGATTTCATATTTCGAAAAAAAGAAAAACATTTTAGATATTATAGCTGATCATCTTTTCATTAATCTTAGATGAAAATGAAAATATAATGATGAACATCTATTATCTTTATCTTAGATTAATATAAATCATTTAGACGAACATTGACTGACATATATATTATATATAAAAGTCAAATAACAAATATTATTTGGTACTTCAAATAGTAATAGACTCTGTAAGATAGCATTCTTTACCGGGATATTTAATGCAAAAATCATTTTAAGTTAAAATTTAAAAAAATAAATATTATATACTTTGAGTTACTGGTACTTGCACTTGCACTTGTCGTACAAATACTACCCAGATCGGTTAAACGATGTCGATAATCATCCCATCGTCCATAGCATAGATCAATGCCTCCAATAAATGCATATGTTTGGTCCACTACAACAATTTTTTCATGATGAGCCCAAAAGAAAACGCCAACACGAGCATGATCAGGATGACGAAAAACCTGTAAGTGAAAATATATTTTCAAATATAGTATTTTCTTTTAGTTTATAAAATTCAAAAATAATCATTTTTTTAATATATATTTATTTTGTTTACCTTAATATTTTCATGAAGTTCAACTAGTTTCTGTTTACTATAGTAGCTATTGATACCTAAGGCCATTTCTATTTCCTTATACAATAGTATAAATATTCGTACGCCTTGCGACTAAAAGAATGGAAAATTTATTCATACCTCTGTATGCAAAATTGTAAAAATTTAGATTTTACCGCTTTTCTTTTTAAAATATTATCCAATCTCCAATAATCTCCATCAATTGCAGGTCGTTTCATATAAATTTCTGGACTAAGCCACCAATCAGCTATATAAATTTCTTCAGTGGCAGCTTCCAGTACATCAGCAACTGCTGACATATACGGTGCACCATCAACAAACCAACTGGCTTGTACTGACATCCTAATTGGTGCATATGACATATGTGGATTTGGACAAGTAAAATCCCTGGCTTGATAATTGGCTACCGATTTTAAATAATTCATCCATTCCTTGGCTTTTCTTCGTGTCCAACTTTTTAATATAATTTCACGACTATTGGTAATAATATGTAAACCATTACGCATTCCAGTACTGTATATACCAGTCGAAACATCAAATCCTTGATCAAACAGAACCACACATCTAAACAAAAAAAAGAAAAGGTGAAGAAAATAATTATAAAATCATATCAATAAAATGTTAATCAATAATAATCAACAAAAATTCATTGTAGTGAATTACTAATTTATTGATATAATAATTTATTTTTGCTATATTAAACCCGCTCTTAGTCATTTTTTGTTTGTGTTTCTCAAGATTTAGTACACTGATATTATTGATCATCGACCACAGAATCTGCGGGCCTCTTCAAAATATATAGGTTTTGGTTTCGATCCGATTACTACATCCATAGAATAGAAAATTGGAAAATAGTTATATAAATATATACAGTGAAGCCTCTCTAATTGGGCCCCCTCTAAGTGAGTAACCATTCTTATGTGAGCACTATTACTGCGACGGAAATTTCTCGGTTCTTTTGGTTCATATTCTATAAGTGAGCACCTCGCATAACTGAGCAGCTTAGGGTGCGACCGCAGCATGCCCACTTAGAGAGGTTTCACTGTATATGTATATGGAAAATAGTGATTTTTTAGAAGGGGTTGGACCACACTTTTGAATTGCAGGAACCAAAAACCACTACAGATCCACTCTCCAAAACCTATATATTTTCATAAGGCTACTATGCAGCGTCTAACAGTGGATCATTCATCCCAAAGTTAGGTTATCATATAAAAAAAAATTAAAATATCGAATCCAATTACTTAGAGTTATTTCAAAAATAAAGTAAAAGATATACATTTTAGTAGGTATACAAACACACACCTTATTGAACCATCTTTTGGACTTAAATGTCCAAAGAATGTTTCTTTAACAAAAAACCATCGAGTTCGCCATTGTCCACATATCATATCTGTACAAAAATAATTACAACGTACACAACATGCATACTGTACGCAACCACAAAAATTACATCCAGCCTGTTTTAAATTTGGGGAACATTTAATGTTTAAAATACGTTTAAATAAAATTCTATTGGGAAGAACATAAAAATAGACATGGAAAATAATTGGTGATTGATTCTTTTAAATACCTGTCCAGGTCGTGTTGAACCAGAACGCTTTAAAATCGGTCCCTCTTTACCTTTTTCGCCTAGCGCCGATATAAATGACAACTGTGAAACCTCAAAAAAATTTACGGTTTCATGATGATTTTTATAGAGACGAATATTTAATAGATTATAGAGATATTCTTCTAATTGTTGAATACGAATAGGAAGCGCTTCGACTGGTACTAATGATTCAGGTCGATTTGGGAAACGGGGCAATGCACCTCTGCGCACCTTTTTCTTGCCTGATTAAACGAATACAATTTAGAAATTAGTTCGAAATCAGTTCATTTTTCTATAATTTAACCTTAATAAAATTATTCAACAAAAATGTCATATTCACAATACCATCATTTGTTGTTTCATTTGGCACATTGTAATTATTGCGAAAGCTTGCTCGGCGTTCTCTGTGACTTCTTGTTGGAAATGGAAAATTTAGTGATGCCCGAAATAAAATAAGATGTTGATGCAGTGCACTAATATGTTTATATCGTTTTTTGATCGTCCATGAAAATGAGCCATGCGTTAATTGAATCGTATATCTAAAAAAAAAGAAAAGAAGAGATCAAAATTTGAAAATAATTTTGTATTAGAGTATAATTGGAGTATAATTTCAAAATTACAAATTCGGATTTAATAAATGGGTCGTTATGCTACGTTCATTATCAATGATTTGTACATGAATTTCAGCTCCAGGTATAAAAACTTTTCGTTGTATCGATTTAAATTTAATTGGTGCTTTATATACAGATGTAAATGGAATATCAATTTCGGGCACAATACTTTCAGCGTCTTCATCTTTTCGTTCAACTAAAATTGGATTATCGCCTCCAATTGATAATATTGTCACCGAGTCAGGGAATGCAAGTGTTTCATCATATTCTGAATCAGGTGAAAATGCTCCTTGATTGAAGCATCCAGACATTTCTTCTTCATCTTCTTGTACATGGTTTGAATCAACTGCATCAATATTAGTGGAATTTTCACGATTTAGTGCCGGATTCGATGTACCCAGATCAGACATTTCATCTATAATTGGTAAGAAAATAATATAATTAATAAATTTGTATATTGTATTTTGTTGCTCGAAAGAAAATAGAAATTAGTGAAAAAATAAAATGGATTAAATTTAATAAATATAAGTAATGCATAGCAAGAATAATTAAAGAACAAATAAATTCAAATTGCAAACATTAAAGTTGAGCAATTTCCTATCTGGGGAAGTGGTTAAAAAATCTAATCTATGTTAATTTAAATTCTAATGAAATTGTTTTGTTCATAGGAATTTTAAAAATCTTATCAGAAAATTATTGAGTTCCATTTAATGACATTAAATGTAAAAATAAAGCATGCGTTAGCGACGACAAAATTAACAGATGCAACACTGCTACAATCAAATACAAATTAAACTTTAGATAAAGGAAATAATAAGCAAATACTTGATATATGGAGCTTTTATAACATTTTAAATATTGAAATTAATGCGACAGTTATTATTACATACTGAATGGAATTAATATCGCTCGCCTTTTCTTAAAAAAAACAACATAATAAAAGAACAGAAATGGCTCTTTTCAGTAAAATAGTTACGCATAATATTGTCATAAACTTTTTTTGTTTGAACTAATTAAACAAAAATATTTATTTATTTAGTACTTATATAGTAAGTACTATATATTTATATAGTAAAATTAATAGATTGTATTAAGCCGAATGACATATTGCTGGAAAATAGTATGATTATTGTGCAGATGGTTTTAAAGTGGTATTAGTTTATTACTCCGGTCACAGACTCTAAACCTCTCAATAAATGCTTTTGAATTAACATATTGCTGACTCAAAACAATAAAAAAAACAAAATATATATGATTAAATGACTGTCTTGTCATTCATTGATGTCATTCAATACTGAACTGCAATACAATTCAACAATTATTTAACACAATTTATCTGCTCCGATTCTTATTACCTTGGCTTATGTTTTCTATTAATTGTGAAATACTACGATGAAGTTTTTTATTATTATGAATGTTTGAACCACTACTACTCATATTTAACGTAAGTCTTTAATAAAACCGAAAATATACTACTAATTCGATAAGTTGTCTCGCACGCTAAAAAATTGACTAAACTGTTGAATTGTATTGAATAAAAATAAAATAATTATTTAAAAAAATATATATATATATATATGATGATTAGTTTGGTGTATGTGGAGCTTACCTATACCTATGATTTAACATATAAGCTTGTGATTCTAGTGTTGATATTTTGCAGGTGAATTTTTGAATTGATAAAGTAAAGGTGACAATTTTAACCATCAAATACATATATTGTGGGAGATAGTATTGTTATCATGAATTACAAACCCATTGACACGTTATCATAATGACTTATTCTAAATCATTTTTTTTGTTGTTGTTGTTTTTGTAATATTTACAAGCTATTTTAAATGATATGCTTTACATTCACAAATTCGCACACATTAATATGAAAATATTAATAATTAAATTTTGTACCATTGTCTATTACTTAGTTATAGTATACTTAGTTGCTTATTCGAAAAGAATTGAAAAAAAAACAAATGAGAAACTTATACTTAGTTAGAAATTAAGAAATATTTTTACGAAAACTTGACACAATTAATTTGACATTAAATTTATTATACAATTTAATTTATAAAAATCTTAAATTAAAAAGAAATGTTCATAGTTACAAAGACACATTGCTCATATTTAAGTACATACTTGTATTTTGACGTTTGTATTTCTTTCTACATAATTTTACCAGTGACAGCGAAAACATAAAATAACAATGGGGGGGGATCTTCAACATTTAAACATGAACAACAACAAAAAAACGGTATAAATATAATATAGCTGGAGCATTTAAATATATTATGAAATAATAAATTTTGATATATACGTAAAACCAGATACAGTTTCATCGTCACTCACTATATACTATATATTTGGTAAATTATGAAATTAACGCATACTTTTGGGTAGAATTTGACATGATATATAAAAATATTCATATTTCAAAAAATACTACAGCCAAATAGATGCATTTAGTGAAATTGAAAATAAAAATTTGCTAGATAGCTAGCGAAGTTGGAAAACAATTCAAAAACGAAAAAATACGTAAATAGACATTTTTATGGCTTACTGTTTTCTAATTTATAGCGGCATAGTAAACTTAATGCTTAACTAAGCTGACCTGTCAAAATATTATTATAGTACCATAAGTTTCATCACACATACAAAATATAGAATTAATTCGACTATAAATTAAGTACAAGGCATTTCGAAAATCAATTTAAAATCTTCTATTATCAAACACTAAACTGACTATACTTACTTACTAGTAAGATACTATACATAGTCCACATGTTTATGCGCAATAGCTTTGTATGTGCGTTCAACTTGCACAACAACATTTTCCGTTGCTATATTTATAGATTCGCAATATACATGCACGGATACAACCATATATGCGCACGCTGTTTTCCGAAGGGGGGGGGGCCTGGGGTTAATATTTCAAACGAAAAAAAAAACTGCGCTGATTTCTAATTTACTTTTGGAAAACTGAAAAAAATATTATTTTTATTTTTTTTTTCTCAATAACAAACTCGTGAAATAGAACCTACCGTGCGCATAATGCGTACAAGAGATACATTTAAAAAAAAAATCCGGACTAACCGCTGTCTCAGTTCACTTGTTAACTGAAACAATCAACTCATCAAGGTTCACGATATTAAAACTATAAACATTCATTTGTTTTATTAATAATAGTGATACTTAATTCTATTATATTTTACAGCTCTATTAAGTATATAGGTACTTCAGGTAGTAAAATTATATTAATATTTGTGTCATTTTGTAGTGTCCGATAACAATGTACAAGTTGTAATTAAAAATTTGTATATAATTACTTATATTGTAAAAAAAAAAACATTACAAATATTATGTATAATTTGTATGTGTTAATTTGTAGAATTCTTGATGCTTTTGCGTAAATATCTTGGAATTTAGATCGAAAAATAGAAACTGCTTAAGCCAACTTACAGGAAACCGATACCAAGGAATCTATTTTTGATACTCTCAGTATTCTCAGGCGATCCGCTGAGTGCGCTGTAGTACAAATTTTTGGGAAAGTTAAAAAAATATACTGCAGCACAAATTTTGTCGAACATTCGATACTTTTGCTTCAAACTTTCAAAGATAAATAATTAGAAATTAATTTTATAAAAAATAATACATAAAAATATAAATTTTTGTTTATCTCCTTACACGTTTTAAGTTTTGAAGAAGATTATTTTTACCAAGAACACTCAAAACTTGTGTACAGTTTTCTATTACTATAACCATTTATATTACAAAAATTACGTGGGTATGGCTAAAATGTAGAGAACTTAATAAAGAATTAATTAAAGATGTGGCTTACCACCATACGTGCACACGCTTTTGAATTCAGGGAGGGGTAAATTTGAAAAATTAAGATAGGGTATATTTTTTTAAAAAACCGCGGTGAGTGCAAATCGTATTTTCAAAAAGTGAAAAAAGATACTATTTTTTCCATTTTGGAAATCGGCATAGGGTAATTCTGAAATCAAAGTAGGGTAATTTTTACAAACCTAAAAAAGATACTATTTTGATCAAAATCGAGGTAGGGTAGTTCTCAGAAACTTAGAAAAACATACTACTTTCGGCTCAAAACCTGAAAAAAGATACTTTTTTCGGCGAAATCGACAGAGGGTAAGATTTTTTTCAAATCTCAGGGGGGGGGACACCCCCTCCCCCCCATTGCGCATGTATGCTTACCACCATAGATACACACAGGGGGTGAGAGGGGATGTTACCCTCCCTACACACACCTGATATTTAAAAAACTACCCTATGTCGATGTTGGCCAAAATGGTATCTTTTTTAAGTCTTTGAACAGAAAAAAGTATGTTTTTTAAATTTGAGGGAATTACCCTGCCTCGATTTTGAACAAAATTGTACGTTTTTTAAGTTTTAAAGAATTACCCAACCTCGATTTCCAAAATAAGATTTGAATACAGCGCGGTTTTTTCTGCATTTTATTGAGTTTTCCAAAAGTTGGCTAGGGGTCAGCATTTTCTTTTTTGTTTTTGCTATTTTGAAGAAATAGCATTTTTTTTTAAATTTCCTAAATATGATTTGCTTACAGTACGAGTACGGTGTGCCGCGGATGATTTATTACTATGCTTCAGATTTCAAGAATTTATATTCCATTCGCATTCTAGTTATCAGGCTTGGGACTAACGGCGTTACTTGTCAGATCAGCCCGTGTATGGGCTTGTCGGCCGACTATTTTTATATCCGTTTATAACACTTTGATATTGCAATGCAAGCCGATTTGCTTTGTCGGCCGACAGTTGTTGTACGTTTGATGATTTTCGATAGATTTTTTGTGTATTTTAAAATTTTTCATTTGGATTTTGGTTTTCTGATTGTTTTGGGATTTAGATACATACAGCCATAATTTTACATTTGGTTGGTCAATCTGTTGATGTTTGGTCGGTGCGTGAGTGGGTACTGTTATAATTGATCGGCCAACACAGCAGCCGAAAAATCGTCCCGTGTATGGCCTTACTATTTAACATTAGCGTATAGAGAGCAAATATATAGCAACCCCTATAGCTTGGATTTTTTTTTTTTTTGCGAATATGGATCGGTGATATATGGGATAGTTGTTAATTTTCAGAGTGATTTCAGAACCGTTTTGGATTTGGAAATATTTCCCCATTTATCACCCCAAGGCCAGCAAGAGGCATGACTAATGTCAAAAACCTGAGTGCTGTGGGGCAAACAAACATGTTTATGTTTATGCATTAATATCTCAGAATTTTGTTCCAAAAATGAAAAAAGAGCTTAGCCGCCTGATAGGAAACCGATCACAAGGAATCCATTTTTGGCATTCTCGGTCTTCTCAGGCATATACTACAAAATAGACTGAGAAAAAAAATAATAATTTCACTTTTTCTCAGAATTGGGTGGACGGGCAAAAATTATCCACCCACCGTTGGATGCGGAATAAGTGTGTCTTGAAAATATATACAGTATAGTCTGTCTAAGTGAATCAATCTCCGTCGCGCAAATTTGGGTGGGCTGGTTCACTTAGAGGGATTCTTAGTAAAGGGGGGACCCTTATGTATAAAAT
>JAABKK020014194.1:0-21274 GCA_011634745.2 Catotricha subobsoleta
AAGTACGAAGCGAAAGTACGAGGCCTTGGTATACCCCTAATCATATAATTACACGTATATTTTATGAATCTCGTCATTAATTGAGGTCATTTTTAGGCTCTTTGACGACTAGAGTGAAGAATATCAGAATATTTAAGACATTTCGACAAATGACGTAAGAATAATACAAAATTAATATACGTAATACAGGAGTAATACATAAGTAATTCACGTTATACAGGACTAATACACAGTAATACTCATAATACATGTAATACGCATAATACACGATATTATCAGCCCCTCGGTATACACCACTGAATGATTTTTTGAGGAGTTGGATATTGGTGGTAAACTGGTAAATATACCAATTACGTCGAATTTTATTTTCGTGGAAATATACGCAAATAAACATTTTCGCTTTAAAATATTCCGTTTTTGGATCATGCAATCCAAATCTGTGGTGGATGGTCAAGATTTTTTTTTTGTTTTTACCGAATTATGTTGAGATTGTCGAACAGGTCGAAACCAAAAAATGTATATTTTGATTTTCACTAGCACGACATTCTGAGTTTATTGGTACGTCAAGTCGTCAAGTACATATTTCCATGGACCATAAAATCCTGAGAAAATGTGAACGAACAAGAAAAAAAAATGTTTTGATTCCCTGGTGGTATTTTGTTTGTAATTTATTGATAAAAGTTGCAACCAAAACATATATATTTTTAACAAATTCTTTGGCAGCTTGTTTTGTCTTACATTAATATCCATCGGTACTCAGATTTTCTCCTTAAAACAACAGATCATCAACATTAATGCATTTCCTCGCCTCTAAACGAATCAAAAATTACTAATTTGAACCGAAGGATAACTCACAAACTCTTTCAAATAAATCCAAAAACATTTTTTTTTTAAATCATAACTTTAACAATAACTATTCATTTTTCTCATTCTTTCAATAGGCGATAATCCAGCAGCAATGTACCATGAACATCGTAATGGGGCTAACAGTAAATTATATCATAAAAATAAATTATTATTATCTGTAATATTGTTGGAAGTGTTGTTGGTAATTTTGAATCAACACATCTCATTATCATCAAAATTAACTTTATTCACAATTTGAATATATTAACTAAATGACGATTAAGAGAAAAACTAATGTGCTAATTTTTTATTTTTTATTTCATTAAAATTAAAATTGTAAATAAATTGAAAAATTTGTCAAATAAAAATACTTCGAATTCTAGAAACACACATAGCCATAAAAAAAATCAAATTTGTCTTTAAGAAATAAAAAAAATCAATAGCAAACAAAAAAATATAATAATTGATAAAAATAAAAATAAATATATAAGTAAATAGTATAAATAAAATATAAATGTTAGAAGAAGATAATTTATGTTTAATAAAATCGTTAAAATTACATTTAAATATCATAATTATAAAAAAGAATTTAATATATAGTTTGTGTTGAACCTGAAAATAATTAAGAATAAAAAAAAAAACAAACAAACAAACAAACAAACAAACAAGCAACCAAAGAAAACTTTCTGTGCATTATATGAAAATATAAATAAATAATATAGTATATAGAAAATTAAGTAAATTATATTACATTAAAAACTTATAAATAAAACAAAAGAAAAAAAAAATCATGTATGTTAAGATATAAACAATTTTATTATAATAACTAATCTTCATATTCTTTCTGTAAATATTTTTATACGAAAAACCGAAAATATATATTTGAATTGTTTAAAATAATAAACGTTATATTATTTATTCATGGTTTTATTTTTTCATTTCATTTATTCATAAACATATACAAAACAGTGTATTTTTAAATAAAAAGTGCAATACTTAAAATTATGCTGGTTTCAAGGCCCAATTACATATTTGTCAATTTACTTCATAATAGTTGAATTATTCTAAGAAAAAAATTCTCACGCCACCGCTGATCGAAGCCCCGGGATCTTTCGATTGCCGGTCGGTTGCTCTAATTACTAAGCTATGGGAAAACTACCACACGTTTGTTGTTGTATTCTATCTGAATTAATAATTTTGACACGAATAAATATTTATTTCAATAACAATATTATGAGCTAAATCATACGATTTATACACTCGCACTACTGAAATATTAATCCATTGTTTCTTAAGAAAAATAAACATATTGCGCCAATTATATAAAATGACCTTAATTTTTTATTTGCCCAAGTTAATTTTCAAACTGAAATGATTTTATAATTATAAATAATTATAAAATTAATAATAAAAAATTATAATTAATCTGAAAATGATATCTAAGTACTTAGAGTACTTAAGTATAAGTATATTAGGGGCCATCCATAAAAGGCGTCCAACATTTCTATTAATTTTTTGATGCGACTCTATATGGTCTGGATCGGCCCCATGCTGTACTCTTGTTTGAGTACCCAGGATTTTGAAACTTTAAAGTTTGAGTTTTTATTATTACCCTGTGGATTGCTCTGAAAGCATTCGAAATTCAACTCTAAAATACATAAATAATATAATAGTTCTTCAATTTTTCATACTCTTATTTTTAAAGAAATGTACTAAAAAATATCCACATTGTTATAACCACACTGACACTCGCATATAATTTTATATGTAAAGAATATGAGGAAGAGAAAAAAAAATATTTCTCATTAAATTTATACCAAAAACTTAAACCCTGCTGTAGATTCTGTACTTTACCCACAACTTCCATTCAAATATTTTTTGTTTTGTTTTAAACAAAAGTAGTGATACCATTACAATTAAAAATGAAGCAACAAAAGCTCTTCAAACAATTAGTTCATAATAGTCCTCAGTGACTTTGTTTTACAAGATTTATGACCTGGGCTCTCTCATACAATAAACATTTGTTGTGTATATTTTCTTCTATTTACCATCGCGTTTTCATTTATTCCTCACACTTTCTACACGGTTCATTGTTATTTTCTTTCTTTTTTCTCTTCGTAATTTCATCCTATATGACAACTGAATGTTATATATAGAAGTTTTCAAGTTGGCACTGTTTGCCGGAATATTAATTAACGCCAACAAGTTTACTCGTTATTTCTTAATGCGCTGAACAATTTTCCTTATACATATTACCTTATTTTTATTTTTTTTATTCTAATTTTTCTTTTCTCTTCTAACAAGAGTTTAGTCATTCACAACATGATTCAGAATTCTTCTTCTTTGCTTATAGAAAGTATAAAAATATGTGCCGTGCTATGCTATGTTATGCCGTGTGCTGTACTGTACCATGCGGTACTCCGCTGTGCTGTATCTCTTCCTTTGGTTCAATTAATATAAGTAATTATTTCTAATTGAATATAATTACCGGTGTTAGAACTTACGCAAAGTGTAAGAATGAAACGCTAAAACATAATATTTTAATTTTTCAATATGAACTTTTAAATAGTTTTCTTTAGAGTGTTCTTCAGTATTACGGAAGTGTGAGCATAAAGGCAATATGCCTCTGATAAAGAAGATAGAAATTCTCCATTATATTTGTCTGGACCTTTTTACATAAATTGAAATAATTTTACCAGCAGATATTCGTCTCTTTAGTATGCTACAACATTTTCTCTTTTTCCACTTCATTAAATTCTTCCCGTTTTCTATTTCATCGTATAAATCAAATAGGTAAATGGCATAGAAGCAGAGGGTTACTAAATATTTTATTATATATTTAAGAAAGTATTTAATTATGTATTTAACGTTTGGCAAAAAGGGAAAATTTTCAAGAAAGATTAATTGGTTTGTCTGGATTCGTATTTTGCTACAATGAATGATGCTAGTTACATGTCTTTTATAAAAAAAAAGTTAAAAAAAAATAATAAAATAAAGAAAGAAAGAAGAAAAAACTTCAGTCATTGTCTTGCCTTTTGTTAAAACTGTTGTCTATTTATCTTTTTACTTATCAATTTGAGAGGTTATATTAATTAGTGACCATGACAATGATGCCCATACAAACCTTTGTTCGTTATTCATTACACGAACCAAAATCAAATTGAAAAATTGTAAAATGAGAATAGGGAACTTTGTTTCATTTACACTTTAATGAGTATAGAGTTTCAAATTGATGGCATTTTTTTTATAAAATCTGTTATCTGTTACAATTCACTGAACTTTTTATAAGAATTAAGGAAAATACTTCTTTTTTTTCCGTATAAAAATATTTAGGCTAAAAATTAGAAGAATAGAAACAAGCTGCCAATTAATTGGTACACGACTTCATTTTTGTAAGAAATTTAAAAAAAAAATCAAAGTCCGCCCAGCCACACCTAAGTTCCAGCTCAAAATGTAAAAAAAAAGCAAAAAAAAAAATATCAAAAAATTGGGTCCCACGATCCAAAAACGAAATAGTTCAAAAAAATAAATATTTTTTTGAAGAAAAGAAAAATCTGCGTCTTTTGGTATATTTATTGACCATCAAAATCCGTCCACATGCATCGGAGAAAAAAAAAGGTCAAAACGAAAAAAAAAACAAAATTCCAAATTTCTCAAAAATGAAGTAAAAGGTAAGAATGCCCTTTTCGAAATTTTTTGTGAAACATATACTCGTAAATAATATAAGAATTAGGAATATATTTAATGAAATATTTTTTTTAGCCCAGATCCGCCTGGCTAATTTTAATTTTTTCACCTACCTAAACAGGGAGGTAAAAAAAATGTAATTGCATTCGAAGCAGTTATCGGATCTGGGTTAATATCAACGAAATTGCAAACCGCAATTGCAAAACCGGATCTAATCATATATGATAAATATTAAATTTAATTAAAAATAGCAAACCGTAAGAAATATATCATACCTAATATGCATCACAAAGATTAATAAATAGAAATGCATATCAAAAGTGTGTCAGATAACAAAATATGATTTGACAAACAAATAGTACTTGAATTAATTTTGGCATAGTGAAGTTACCCAGAAGTTTTCTCCGGCTGGGCATAACTTTTTTATAGTTGGCCACAAATTTTTCGAAATGTAAAATTAGGCGATTTTCATATATTACGTAACGCGATTTTGGTCTGGTTTAGAAGTTTAGATGCCCCCTCCCCATGGTAAGATTTTTTATATAAAGTTTTTTTCTTTCTTTTATATGAAGCGTAATACTTCCCAGATCCCCTCTCCCTCCCAAGAGCGTTACATAATATATGAACAGTACCTTAGAACTTTTTTATTGTTTTTCTGGGCGGCTTTTAAAAAATTTCTAGTTGACTATATTGAATATTTCTGGGTGGCTAAAATAGAGTTCTGAAAACGATAAATCAATAAAATGAAGCAAAATCATAAACATAATATATTTGCTTTACAACAAATTCACTTAATCTAATTATTTAAGAGAACACTTCTTATGTTTTCACCTTTCATAATATATTTAATACTTTTATATTTAGTTTTGAAATTAATAGATATCAATCAAATATAATATTGTTTGCTACAACGAGCATACAAACAGGGTCATATGCATATCAAATTTCTAGACAGTACATATTTTTCAAGTTTTTTGATTTATCTAATAATGAATAGCAATAGACCGAACAGCAGTTTCCAGTAGGGTGGTCAAATTTCAAACCGTTTCTAAACCTTTTTTGAAACCATCCAGCCAGAACATTACTGTACATTTATTAAAGAAAAACAAATTAATATTTAATTGAGAAATTTAATTATTTAAGATCAAAATGCTATTTTGTGTGTGTTTTTGCGGTGTAGTCATCGATGCATAACAAAACATTATTCATATTTAATAAAATGTATCATGTTATATTATACTCTGCCTGCTCTATAATGTCGATTGTCGAATTAACTCTAATAATATATATAATAATAAAGAAATTTTCAATTTTATATTTATCTGGAAAAATCCCATCACTAAAGCAAATAATATTCGTAAGTTTTTAACTAAAACAAAACAAAACAAAAATTAGTTGAAAAATATTGAGGTTTTAAAAATATTTACTCAATGAAAAACTAATACCAGACATAAAGTTCTCTTCAAATTATTTCATATGAATGAAAGAAAATAATCTATTACAGGTAATAATGCGTATTTTTACTGAATGAAACTTTACTTAGTCACAGAAAAACATTCTTGGAAATCATTATTTTAGCAAGCGTTCATTTTCCGCTTTCTGAAATATCGATTTCTTGATTTCCTATGCCAATACAATTTCGTTTTTATTACAAAAAAAAAAAAAAATACATACAAAAAATAAAAAGTAAACAAAAAGATTTAAGAAAACATAAGTTCTCTTTAAATTATTTCGAAAATGAGTGAAAAATAAAATAAATAAATATAAAAGAAAAAGAAGAAAACTCTGCCAAAGCTGACAAAAGGACGAAGCTCAACCGATTCAGAATCATTAAAATAAATAACATCATATTTATTTTGCTATTTACTATTCACCCAAAATTTATATAGAATTTTACCAATTGAACCTCAAAAGTGACATGGTTGACATCTAAAAAGGTAAATAGCATTTAACTTGGCTTGCCAATAAAATAGAATTTAATGTTTCCATTCAGTTCATTTATATTATTTGAAAGTTAATTAAGGAAATACTCTGACACAATGACTCACACTTCAAAACATTCACTGTATTTTATCTTTTAAAATAAACCCTCAAAAACGCCTGTCTCTGAAATAATATCGCAAGCCATTGATTTAAATACGTATATTTAAGAAAGTGGGTTGAACAATATGCCATCATAAACGATGATATCAAGGACACAAATTAAACGAAGAGAGTATTTTCATAACAGAAAATACTGTTGAGATATAAAGAAAGAAGTGTGGTTGTATTTGACCCTCATTTAAATGTTAAGTTAACATAATAAAAAAAAAAAAAAAATGATTTCGTTTTTTTTGTAGGAGGGTAATATTTACTTTGTTCCCAAACCCAAAAATGAAAAATAAGAAGGTCAACCTTTCAATGTGACCTATGACATTATACTTAAGTGAGCTAAACAATGATTTAATAATGTAAGACAACTTCGGGAAAAAAAACAACATGATGAGGCACAAGAGATGAGTGTTTTTCTTTTTGATAAATAAATATTTATACTTTTTATAAACTTTTTTTTTATTTTTTTAACGGGAAATTTTTGTTAGACAAATTTCAAGCATGAAGAGAATTTTATTATTTTTTTTTTAGAAATATGAAAATTCTTAAACATATTTCTTCTTACTTTATATATAGATGAAAATCGATTTTTGTCAGTTAAAAACTGAATAGAATATGAATTTACTCCATTGTCACAATTACGATTGCAAGAACCATAACACATAGTCTTTTGTTCGCTAATAGTTAAATCTATAAAAAGAGCTGTACGACAACAAACAAAATTCTGTACGAACATCACTGAATTGTCATTTAACTGAGTTGTGACATTGATTATCATCTTATTCAAAATTGAAATACTTGGAAATTGAGTAAAAAAAATTCAGTCTCAAAAAAAAAAAAAATGAAAAAAAGTAGAATTTTAAGCAAATTCTAAATCTTATAATAAAATATTAAAATTATTCAATTGAAGCCAAACCAATGCAAAAAGATTAAAAAAAATGTTGATATAACAAAAAACCTCTTGAAAATCAAACAAATAGAAAAATTACAAAAAAAAAATGAAAACGAAAACGAAAAGAAAGAATATTCATTCTTAAAGGTATTATTCTGTTTGTTTAGTGTTTTTTTTTCTATCTCTTTTCTTTTTCAAGAGATTTTGTACCATCAGCAATTTTTATTTCATATTATATGAAATTGTAAATCCACATTCTTTTTCATAAGTTATATCATTTGAATGGAATTAGGTAATATTTCTGGTTTTTCTATAGCAATAATAGAATCAGTGTATATATAAAAAAAAAGGGAAAACATTGATAAATAGCAATTGACCTAGATCTATCTATCTGTATGTGTGTGTGTGTGCGTGTGTGTGTGTGTGTGTGTGTGTGTGTGTGTGTATCCTCTATTCCATAGTTAAATGGTTAAAAATGGGTTATTATATTATACTTTTCTCTTCTTCTATTTTACATTTTTATTATTTTCATTTTTATCTTGAAAACATCTCTAATTTTCTTCAATACAATTGTGTGTGATAAGTGTTGACATCTATACAATTTGGTTGCATATTTAAAAAAAAAAAAAAAGATAAACGTTTTATAAATATATTTTTTTTTTTTCAGAAATGCGAAACTAAACTAAGCGACAATTTTAAACAATGGTACAGTCAAAATTTATGACCTGTTAATAAATCTTAAAGTTATGTACATGCTGTTTGTGTGAGTTGGTAAAAGATTAATCATTAAATTGGTAAAGTTTATGGTTAAATGTTTGAAATAAATTTTATTTGAATTACCTTTCTGTTCTCGTTTAAATATCTCGAATCAAAGGTTGGTGAGATTATGCATCTCTGAGTTCAATTACTCCAAACGAAAACTATTTTTGTTTTGGTTTTTGTTTTTGATTTGTTTCTCAATAGAAGTTTCGTTGTCTCTTTTTTCAATACATTTTACTGTAATGAAATCTGAATAACAGACATATCTCGATATACAAAATCAGTTAAATTAAATTCGATGCTAAGAACGATAAAAATAAAAGAAGCTGTTTCTTATAACAAATAGAAATAGCCTTCGTCATATATGAGGTTACCTATAACAATTTTTTTTTTTTTAATTTATTTATTTATTTCAATTTTTTCAGCACCTAACCCATCCATTTCTACAATATTTTTCTATTTCGTATTAAGTATTTAAATAAATATTTATATTTAATAATCATATTAAATTGAATGTCGAACAACGTACTCAACATTTTGTAAATCATGCTGATTGCTGAGGTTTACCATCTAGAAAGAAAATTTTATATTTAAGTAGAAGGGAAAAAGAGTTTTATTTTTTTATTCGGACCAACCTTTATTTAACATAAATTTTTCAAGTTACACATAATAAAATATATTTATTTATTTTTGAGCTTGACATTCATATGATGATGAGATTTTTCTATAGCCGTAATAAAGGAAATTGTGTATTTTGCTTATAAAAATTGTGTATATATAACAAATGTTTTATTGGCTTAGTGCCTACTTGAAACCCATTTTTGTCTATTTTTTTGATAATACCAAAAATTGGATCGGATCGGATGGAAAAATTGAAATTGAATGTATGTGTGCTGTTAAGTTCTTATAAAAAGCTTTGCACATAAGAATGTTGAAAAATGTTTTGCAATGGTATATAATATACATTTAGACACTCACTGATTAACAGACCATGAGAAATTGATGATATGTGCCAAGTATGCTTGTGTTATTTATGTTATGTTAGTGGTACTCACAACACGTCTCAAGAGTTGTAATCTTTTTCAATATGAAGATTATTACCAATATATATTTTTTTTAGATGCTTGCAGTGAACATTATGTTGTTTCAGTAATATCATCTGTTTGACATAAATATCCAACTGATAAATTTTTTCGGGATTGTGGAAAATTGCTCAATAAGATGATTAATTATATGCACCCTAGATGCCTTCTCGCTCAGTTTTTTTTTTGGGATAATTATTGTTTTTGTTTGAATCATCACAAGAAGACAAAATGATCAAAAGTCATTTTTATTTGATCACTTGGCGTCATAATTACATCATTCAGGAAATCGTTAGTTATAATTTGTGTATTTTGGTCATTTACCTTTTGGCCTTTTGTCAATTTATTTTTATATTTTATTGGCTAACTCTTGAATTTTGTCATCAAACATATATAATGCATAAATTTTTCACATGGACTATACGGTTTATGCCATGAAAATGTAGACGCACTACAATTTATTTTTCTATTAGGTTAAAGATATTACCGGTATAGATTTCTCTCTTTGCGCTAATAGAAAAAATAATTGTAGTGCGCCTACATTTGCACGGCATAATCCTTCCCATGTAGTATAAAAAAAACAAAAATTTCGAAGCCGATAATAGTTAACTTTTAAAAAAATTAAGTAATAGTTCTTCCAAAAGAAACAATCAGCACAAATACAGTGCAATCCGATATTGTTCTACTGAAATTATACCGTAATAGCAAAAGTTGAATATGTATTATAAGTTGCATAAAATCATCATTATACAATATACATACAGTCATCTTAAATTTTGTCAACTAAACAAATGAAACATCTACTTATACAACAAATTTGAAGTAAATCTAATCCAATCATATTCTCAACAAACATCATATGATATAATAATTACAATCAAAGCAATACAAATCTTGTTCAGCATAATTATATAATATAATGTCATGCAATTATAATCTTCTTTATCATGGTTTGGTAGCTTTGTTACTATCACACAACACACAACACAAAACACAAAACACAAGAACCCAACAGAATTTCTTACTTATTTGCTTCAAAAATGAATACAAATAAATGTTCCAGTGAAAAGAGCGATTAGAAAAGCACATTATAAAAAATTGTACCAACAAGAGAAAATAAAAAGAAGTTTAAAATACATTGTAAAAACGAAAGCACAGAAGTATTTTTATTTTAAATTATCGGTTTGCTAATGTTAGTTAGAGTTGAGAAATATTTTGCTTTGCTAAAAATTACAATAAATATAATGAAATGAAGTTTTAAATTTAACATCAGATAGAAAACAGATAAAAGACAAGAAATTCAAAACAAAACATAAGAATTATTAAAAATCACAGAATCAAGCTGCTAGAACTTCATTTTTGCGAGTATTAAATTCATAAACAAAGAAAAATAATAATCCCTAGCATTATTTTATTTTCCAATTAATTTTCATTTTGCTCATTACTTAAGCGAATCCTAAGAAGAAGAAAAAATTAAAATAAAAAAAACAAGCTGCCAATTAATTGCTACACGACTTAATTTTTGTAAGAAATTAAAAAAAAAAAAAAATTTCCAGGTTAAAAAAAAAAGGCCAGTACATATATTTTCACAGAAATTTAATTCTGCGTCTTTTTGGTATATTGACCATTACAATATGTAAAAAAAGTGGTATCTCGACCAAAAAAATCCATCCACATGCATCGGAGAAAAAAAAATTCTCAAACCAATACTTGATTTTTTTCAAAATTTTCCAAAAACTCAAACCCATATATTTTGTCACAATTCCGAATCTGCGTCAAGCATCAAAATCCGTTCAGCCAATCCTGAGAAAAAACCAAATCAAAGTAAGCAAAAAAAAAAAAAAAGAATAACTATCCCTATACTTCATTTTTTTCAAAAATGAAGTAAAATGGATATCCTGAAGTAAAGAAAGTTTTCCTGGACACAAATACATTGACTCCAATTTCCGAAAGCAATTAGGAGAGTTTAAATTTTCTAACTTCACGAGTTTTCCCTCTATCATAAGACAAAGCAGGAGTTTATTTAATAAATTGTTAAGATTGCAATAAGGTATATATTGGACAGTCACGAGGAGCCTGTACAGTTGTCGTTTCAAAGAATACTATAAATCATAGTTTTATAAAGATATAACTAGGAATTCAGCACCTGCCAAACATGTGTTGGAAAATCTCCATAATTTTTCCAATTTTACTTACGAGGAGATATGACTGAAATTTTTCTTTCAGATATAGGTCTCATGCCTAAATGACATAGAAATTTTGATCATATATAATATATATTTATTAGGGCGACAATTCGACCTTAGGAAAAAAAGTCACGTCTTTGTTTTTTAAGCCCTGTATGGTTTTTGGGAGCGGACCGATGCCATTAGAATAGGGTTTAAATTTTAGGCCGATTGGTTAATGTTTAGAACTGCCAGTTTGGGTTCAAATTTTTCCATTTTGGACTCATCGTCAAAAACCATAGGGTGAAATGTCGATATTTTGTGTTTTCTCCACGAGTCTAAGACTTTTCCAGCCCTAAGTTGTTTTTTTTTCAAAATTTCATAAATTCCGTTTTTATTTCCAAAGTTATTCATAAAAGGGGACCCTTTGATGAAAAATTAAAAATGTTTTTTTTTTAATAATTTCGTTTTTTTGCATTTTTTTTACATATTGAGCTGGAACTCAGGTGTGGCTGGGCCGACTTTGATGGTCAATATACCAAAAGACGCAGAATTAAGGGTAAGTACCCCCTGTCGTTTTTTTTCAAAATAAAAATATCAAAACTTTGTCGATTTTGCGCACAGCCAATAATGCCACCAATCGGCTAAAAACTTTGGCTATCTTATTTTTTGGAAAAAACATTTTTTTTATTTTGGTGCAATCCGGAAAATTTTAAAATAATGAAAACCTGGTCACCCTAATATATAGTATATTAGTATATACATTATACTATACATAATATATATATTTTATAGAATTATCTGATTTCATGAAAGATTTCGTATTTTATTATTTATCAATTTAGGGACCAGATGATAATAGAAAAAAATTAAATTTAATTTTCTTATCACAGGAATTACTACATATTTTCGAAAACCTCCTAAAAGCGCCAATAAAAAATACGATTTTCTTATTATCGCTTGAATTAGATTAAGATTTGAATCAATTGTCTATCCCAAATATTTGTCTGGAATTGACTTTTGAAAAATTAGATAACAACATTTACTAGCGTTCAGGGACATAAAATTGTCGTAGAACCATCTCAAGGTAAAAAAAAAAAAAAAAACAGTATTGTTGGGACAGTTGAAAAGCAAGTCGTAGTACAGAAGCAGTCACAGAACAATACATTCTAGCAAAAATCTACAAAAATAGCGTTCCGGCTTCCGGTTTCGCCTGGACTAAACTCGACATATTTTAGAATAGTTGTGACAGTAGAATAGAATTAATGATAATCATAATCTTTAAGAATTTATTATATACAGAATGAAGCATATTTTGCAGAAAATATTTCTAAACAACTTGTGAATTAATGCAAAAAATATAATTACCATAAAAGTCTTTCTTTTAAATCGCTTTATTTGACTTTTAATGATAAATATAAGTATTGATGTGCCTCTACTAATTTTAGGTTTGGATACATTTTGTTTGAATTCTAGCTCGAATAAAATACAATTTTTTTTTGAATACCAGACAAATATTCAGATTCGTAAATTATAATTTTCAATGCATTTTAATATCCAAATTCATAGCAATAAATTTAGTGTGACTGACCTTTAATTTCTATTTACCCAGTCTTTTATATCCATTATTCATTCTTATTGCATTTGATTTTGATTTTGAATCAACATAGGCGTTTATAAAACCATCCATTCACAATCGAAAATCCTACATAATTTAAATTTAAATATTGTGGGTGCGATTCCGATAAATATTATTTATAAATATCAGAGAGTAAAATAAGGATTTTTCTGGACTGTTTTATAAAAAAGGTTTTCGAGAATTTTTGTAATTTTTTAGACTGCAGAGTAAGATGGAGTGATTTTAGATTTATTTTTTTTTCAAAAGCTCGCGTGCGGAAAAGTTGCCAAATGGGTTCAAATAAACGCTGAATTTTTTTTGGAATTTTAAGTTGAGTTTTTATATTCAGGCCTTGAGCTTGAAATTTTGTATGAAAAGGTGAGAAGAAATTTATGGGAAAATACAGACTTCTGCTAAAGCATTGAAAATTTTAAAGATAAGCGATCAAATTTAAGATGGTTTTCATATACATGAATCCTAGAAGTGACATAAATCAACAACTATTCAACCCACAACATTGTTCGCTTTTTCGAAAAGTTAATCTCCCAGGCAGACGTGCGCGAGAATTTTGTTTTTGAATCGTCGATGGTTATTGGTTGTTTTTGTTGCATACAGCGCGGTGTTTTGGAAGAATTTGGAGAATTTGGAGGTTATTTGCTCTCAATTTTATTTTGAGGCAGTTTTACAATCGTCAATGGTGGTGGAAGACTGAAGACATTTTTCTTTTGGCTCTTGCTTAAATTTTTGGATTTTTTTTATACAAATTTGCCCCTTCGAAATATCATATAAAATTCATATGAAAATCATTAAATTTGAATGTTTTGGTTAGAGGAGATCTAATTTATGTTGTACTTATATTTAAATTGATATGATTAATACTCTAACAAAATAAAATTGTAGGATATAAAAAATACCTCGTTTTATTTAAAATTTTCAATTGAGTATTATTTTTTTTAAGAAACACTATATTTTTGAGGACTATGTGCGTTGGTTAGGTAGGTTAATGGGCTTCTTATTTGCATTTTGATAAAATCATTCGGTCAAGATTTGCAAAAGTTATGACCATTTTAGTAAAGATTTTCATTTTGAAAAGTACTTTCTATTTTTTAAAATTTTACACTAAAAGTTTTTTTGGGGGCCTCAGTACAAAAAGTCAACACAAAATTCCAAAAAATAAATAAATCAGCGTTCATAAAAAAAATTGAAATAGGTAAGATCGCTCACTGCAGAGTTTTGTTCTCTATATGAACTTTTGTTTTCGTTTTATTTGGAAATAATAATACATATTTCATGTTTCTGAGCGAAAAAAAAACAAAACTTGAAACCTTAATTTGTTAAAAATTTAAAACTGAAAATTGTGGGTATCGGTAGAGTTGGTTTGTATATGTGCATGTTCGTCCTCTTCGTCGTTTCCTCTTGCTTCTGGCAACGCTCCCTTGGAATAAAATAATCGGAATTGGAGTAATTTGACAATAAATAATAAATAATAAATAATTATATACATTTCAACTGCATTTTCCGAATTTTTGGACTGCAGAAATATTTTTTGGACTGCAGTTTTTCTGTTGTACTACAGGTTATTTTACTCCCTGCATTATACATAACATATATTTTGATTTTTACATACGCAAAGCCAAAAATATTATATCTGAAGAAAATATGATCTATCAAAAAATACTTTTATCGGTGGCAGATACATAAAAATCAAAATATCGGCCATGTATAACAATATTATATCTGCTTTGGATATATTATATCAAACATATATTTAATTAGTGTATATGACAGATAAAATGTATTTGAAGCAGTTATATTTTTTATTATTGCCAATATATTATATTTGTAACAAATACTTATATTTTATCTTATAGAAATAATATTCTACGGAGATAATTTTTTTTTTAGTGTAATGATGTTTTTTGTTACAAAACTGCAAAACCGCTTACATTAATATCCTATGGTTATATTTAAATAGCTGTATCATATAGAAAATTAATACTATATTCTTAATATGAAACTAACTCCAACTGAGTACCATTACACTTTAAATAAATACCAAGAAACTCGAATCCAAATGATTACTAATGACTAAACAATTCCGCTTTTCTCAAAAAGCCTGTTGTCTTGTCTCTGACTAAAATATTCTAACTACCATCAAGCTCCAAGTGATTTTAAAAGATTTATATTGATTCCAAATGATTTCGGAAGAAAAAGACTTTATATTTTTTAATTTACAAAGCATCCCTTTTGTACTGAAAATTTACTTGTTAATGTATATAAATAAGCTCTCCAACCAATATACATTTTGTAGCTCTCCCTTAAAAAGTCAAATATCATCACAATAATCATAAATTCATAAATAGCTCTATTTAAGTTTAAAAAAATATTATCATAGTAAGCACTGATTTCGCGATGAATAATTAGTTCATTGTTCAGAATATATAATTCAAGTAAAAACAATTGTATATATTTAACGACTATATTGTACTTATTATTAATAATCGTTTCTATGCTAAACAAACAGAAATCTAGTTGATCACAGTTGCCATAAATTTTATAAGATTGATTTGTATTTTTTCAAATTGCTCAAAAGGAACGTTTTGTTAAAACCGTGTTCGTCTACTCAAATATAATTTTAATTTGTATTTTAAATTCTAAATATAGTAATTAAAAATGCCAATGCTTTTTACAGTCAAATATAACAAAAGAAATTATGATTTAGAGAAAAGAGATGATATTATGTTACCAAGGTTGGTTATAAATGAAAACTAATTAAATTGATTATTTTTCATATTTCACTGTATTTTTTTCTTTATTGAAATTGCGTTTTTTGAACTTTGAAAACTATTCCGGGGAACGGATTGACAAATTTTTGTATGCTGAAAGATCTTGGTGTATTGGGTAAACCTTTTGGAAAAATTCCTGATTACAAAAACTATGTATAAATCCTATAACACCAGGATTAAAAGACTCACTCGTATCTTTCAGCAAATTAAAATAAATTGACAATCCGGTCATAAATATTACAAAGTTAAAGTACGAAATTAACTATTTATAATTAAATACCTTTTCAGAGTGTGTGCATCAAAATTGTATCCAAAAAAACGCCTGCAATCAAAAGATGATAAGAATTTTCATAAATTGCCACTTAAATTACCAAATAATTTCGTGAAAATTGGAGATGGAGTTCCACCTCGGCGAACTATGAAAGATGAAATTTGTTATCATGAATTTACACAGCCAATATCCAGAAAAGAGAAAAACGGGAGAAATTTTCTAATAGAAAATATGAAGTGTTCTTAAGGAACCACCGAAACGACCAATTCGTTACGTTGACACACGAAAAGGTGAAAATCATGATTTAAAAATATCTGGACTTCAACCAGTTTATATTTATAGCCCGAAATTTGGTAAAATACCTAAATATTTAAAGCGTAATTGGAGAGATTAGACTTATAATAATGTCAACTTGTAAATGATTGTTGAATTGTATTACATATTATGCATTACTTGTATAATAAAGATCACTAAACTGTGAAAATTGCTTATTCATTCAGTGGCGTAACTTCGCAAATTGCGCCCTATTGCAAGTTTTGAAGAGGCGCCATTATTAATATAAGTTTCTGCTAAAGTTGTGAGGTAAAAAAAAAAAGGTCTTCACTTTCCCGGAAAGCACGCCCTAAATCCTTGAAAAAAACGCCCTAAATCCTTTGACGCCCTAATGCCCCGCATTATTCGCATTAGCCTAGTTACGCCACTGTATTCATTAAAATATGTTACAACACATTTTATTTCTCTACCTGCAATAAATTTATATTTATGCAAGTTTCAATTAAAACTTCCATTAATGACATTGAAAACTTTATGATTCCGTTTGCAAAAATCATTAGAATGTGGGTCATTTTGCGATTTGATAGTAATTTAAGTACATATGTACTAGCTTTTTGAATAGATAGTGGATGTTAAATGCAAATTTATAGAATCATAATGAAATTCTGGTCCCTGGACAAAGCGTCGGGAAATTTTGATTTGTGAACTAGAAATTTGGCCATTTTGTGATTTCTTCTAGCAGTTTTTGAAGTATTTGAAGCATTTGTAATTTTGTGCCGTTGAAAATAATTGTGGTACACAGCTTCATTTTATTCTCTTCAAAAAAAAAAGCTTTTGATTTTAATCTGTTCACTTAACTAAAAGAAAGAAAAAGCTCTTTCTTTTTTGGTCTCACATACACTCGGGCTTTTTGGATGCCAATCCAACAGTAATCTCCAACAGTAATCCGACCACTGAATTCAGAGAAAAATTGATCTAATAAAAATAATCTAGCTTTTTTTTTGGAGGAAAACAAAAGTTCACAAACAAAAAAGAAAAAAAAATACGAAAAAAATACTTTATTTTTATTTTAAATTTTAAAATTTTCAAAATTGAAGTAATGAAGCAAATTACTGACACCTTATTGTTATTTTTTTTTTGCAAGGATAAGGGCAAATAATATGATATACATATTCTTTGATAAGGGCTAATAGACTCAAATAAAAAAGTTATTTATTAGGTATTAACTATAATATGTTTAAAGGTTTTTTGGTTTTGAATGTTTAAATATAAAGAAAATAATAAATTTATAATACTATAATTTTTATTGAGTATATATCGGTCTACTTAGCTAATGAACGTATTATACAACTGATTGAATTCGATTCTGATACTCCAAATATGTTGAATGTAAATCAAAATAGTTAATACAATGTGTTCAGATCATCTTCTGTCTTAATATTTTTCATTCCTCCACTAACTTAATTTTGTTTATAGAAATAGCATCACTGATTTTAACTATGGTTAACCATAGTATTGACTATTTTGATTTACATTCAAGATTCAACATCAACATTGGAGTATCAGAATCGAATTCAATCAGTATTATAATACGTTCATTAGCTCTGCGTTTCCATCTAAATCTTAGTAAGTTTGAATGAGATATGAATTAACAAAAAATAAAAAAAATGAAATTATGTAATTTTGCATTATAAATTTAATAAATATTTCATAATTATGGACTTAAAAATATTTGGTATGTATTCAGGAACCTGAGTTAGGACTTACATTTTTTTTTAATTTACTTTCCGGTAATAGATCATACCATTTCGTTGTACCCTGTTGTGAGATTTTAATGTCATCAAGAAGTTTTACCTAAAATAAATACAAATTATTATTTAGAATAGAAAAATATACGATGCAACAAACTACCATTCTGATAATTGACCTTTCGCATCTCATTAAATCGACTTTTGTGGTTACTGTTACTTTTAATTCAGCGTCTAAGAGTTCAGCATCCGAAATATTGTATTCAAAGGTTCCGTCATTAACAGGAACAGAATTGTTTTTAATGATAATTGTTCTTAGTTTTGATTCTTGTGATCGACCAGGCAGCAGACATAACTGAACATGTGCATCGGGACTATTTGATAAATCCATTAATTGTATATTCCTATACGTTTTGAATGAATTAAAGTCTTAATTAATTAAATTTTTTTTGGTAAAACGAGCTGATTAAGGAAGATTTAATTATGTCATTCTTATGTTGTTTTTCTTTATCTTCGCGAAATAATTCCGGCACTAGTAGGCATTTCAAAAGATAAAATTACTCTTCCTTAACGAGGGCGTTTTGACCAAAATATGCCGACAAAATTAAGTTTTGCATGAAGATTTAAGATTAATCGACAAATTTCAGAAATTTTTGATTTACATTATTTTGTGAATAGTAACAAATAATTGTTGCTTCTGATTGCTGTAGCGTAATGTTACTTGAATTTTTCCTATATCTGAAGAACCAACAGATTTGGTGCGAATTAAACTTGTATTTAATATTTGACCAAAAACCGTCCCACAATCATTTTTTGAGCCTAAAACAGTTTTTAGAATTTTCAGTGCAAGCGTAACAGTTATTTGGGATTTAGAGCCTGATTCTTCAAGTTGAAATCGCTGAGACACCAATTTCAAATTATTTTTTCTCAGCAGATCACCAATAATGTATGTAATCTGTCCAAGTGTTTTATTAGTTCTCTTGTCAAAAACTTTCAATTGAAGTTTATCTTTTTCTGGATTAACTACCAAAAATATAAAATCTTGTTCCCAAATGGGACAATCTGTGCATTTAAGTGCGTTAGTTTGCTTTTTTATTTGGTCTATACTAAGTATAACAAATGGATCTGGTTTATTTTCTGCACAAGCGGTAGGTAAATTAGATGCTGACTCAATGAATACACTGAGCACAGCAGAACTCATTTTTCGTACTTGTAAAGTTTGAGTCTCCCTAAGAACCTTTAAAAAGAATGATTAGAATTACTATTCTTTTACTCTTACGTCTCTTGTTATTCAACTCACAACGTAAAGATCTAAGGCCATAGAGCTTAATTGTAACCATGTTAGTCTTAAATGAACCATTCCATATTTCGCTTCATTAAGTGTCATCCACTGTAAGTAGAATTTAATTATAACCTTTTAGGTTTTTGCTTTAATATATTTTCCATTTATTCTCTGTTCTTACCATATCAAGTGTACCGTTTTGAACAACATTGCTGATCTTAAAAGAAGCTCTAAAAGAATTAAAATCAATTATTTATTTTTTTTTCTCAAGATTTATTTTAGGATATTGATCATACTACACGTTAGACGCAGAAAATGTATAAGTTTCGATCCGATGCGATCACTAAAACCAGAGAAAGTTTGAAAAAGATATTTTTTCTGTAAGAGGTTAGATCACATTTTTGGATATGTGTAAATAAAAATGATTTCTTATAAAATTAACAGACATGCAAAATTAAGATTGAAAATAACTTGCAATATTACATAACTTCATAAACGTGATATTTAAATAATGTTATGGTAAGCATTTCCAATATTGTCGTAATCTGACTTGTAGAAAAGTTGTACTTTTGTAATTCAGAAGTTTCAAAAGTATATTACATTTGAGTTTGGAACTCATTAACCTCTCAACTTCATTAGGAATCTGTGATTGTGTTAGATTGGTAGATTGGTAATTAGCTCTTTCCTTGTCATAATTAGATAGCGAAACATGTAGGCATTATTTAAATTTAAATGTAATCAAATAAAAGAATAAAACGGAATTATCCGAACCAAAACGAATCCCAATCCCGAACCTCAGTTTCTTTCGCTATTAATACCGAACCCAATGAACCGAACGTTATATTTTTTTTATTACAACCGAATCGAAGAACCGAGTCTTTTTCGTAAATTTACCTTCCAAGAAATTCATCCTTTCGTAAGCCAGGTACTTCTATTACAGAATCCCACAATTCAATCAAAATGTGCTGATCTAATACTGCATCTATCACAGCCTTTAATAGAAAAGAAAAAAATATATATTCTTTATGCCAATTGAGACATAATATTTAGTTATTAACTCAAATATTTTGGGCCATGATTTGATGATGATTTGTCGAAAAATCGGCTAAATTTGTTTAATTTTTTTTTTTTTATTTTAACGAAATATTGTTATACCAGACCAGGCAATATAATATCATAAATAAAGCTTCATTTGTCAGCGATACAAATTACAAAAGATATAATTTAAATGAAACAACTAATAAACGATTAAGTTATAATAAAAAAAATAGTCGACTTTAAAATTTTCAATTAAATTTAGCAAAAAAAAAGTCCTACAAATATTAATTTTCCAAGGTCCCACGGCATATTTTACTTGTTACGCATTTATTGGCCTAAAAAGCTTAATTTTACAGAGCTACTAATTAATTGGTACGCGAATTCATTTTTGTGGGGATGCAGTACCACTCGAAAAACAAAAACAAAACAACGGACAAAAAATTGGATCCTAAGCAGAGATCAGTCGGATATCCGAAATTTCGAAAAAAAAATTTCAGATGTGAGGCTATCCGAGATGCTAAAAGTATATTTGCAGGCGTCTGATCCCAATATAATATATAGGGGAAATATCGGCGTCCAAAAATAAAATATAGTTCCCAAAGAAATCGAAACGATTGGGTGAAATTTTTCATCATAATGGGGCAAAAAAGCAAATCACTAAAAACATAACGAATAGAGAAAGTAGCCATTTGGTTTTTCGCCCCATTATGATGAAAAATTTCATCCAATCGTTTCG
>JAABKK020014205.1:0-21268 GCA_011634745.2 Catotricha subobsoleta
ATTCATACTAAACGTTAACTTAGTTAATACACCAATTACTTATGTATATTTCTAAATTTAATTTTATTATTATTATTCAATAAAATTAAATGTCAAATAAATTAGAATGAAAAAACTGATATGTCAAAATTTCAGCCAATGAAAATGCCTAATTCAAATTTTTAAAAATTGCCAGTTGGCAAGTTTATCCTGAACAGACTATAGGGTGATCAGATAAAACCGAGTTTAAAATTTTCAAGAGCCTCAATTTTTAAAGTATAGCAATTCTCGACGACATTTTTTCGATAAATATTATATTGTTTAAAGCAACGTAGAATTTCATAAATCGTCTAGGAAGCACAAAAATTACCAACAAAATTATAAAAAAAAAAATAATGAATGTTATTAAAAGGATCCTTGTGGCATCAAATTTTATAAATGTCTAATTATTCTCTCCCATCCAAATTCTATAATATGGAAAATTCGAATGTTGAGTTTTCTCCAAACAAAAATTTCTCACCGTAATGTGTAAGTATAAGTATTAGAGCGTCTTAAAAACAATTTTTGGCTATTTTCTATGCTTGTTGATTTTTAAATGTCGTTTATATAAGACAAAAAATAAATCACATAAAAATTGTTTGAAAATATCTTTTTTCCACATCGTAATAAATAAATAAAAAAAAAAAAACATGAAAATGAACCTATTAGATTTTTAATTTTATTGGAAAATTTTTAGCAACAGATAATTGAAATGTTCAAAAAAAAACTATAAAAAAAAACTTTTTCGAAATTTGCTTTCTATATAGTTCAAAATGGCGTCCGAAGCTGATATAAAAAATGCTCCAGCAAAAATTTAAGTTTAGTGGCTTGGTTAGCCACCCATTTGCAAAAAAAAGCTTACACGAACCACCCATTTGCAAAAAAAGCTTACACGAAATCTATTTTATACAAATATTTAAAAAATTAATTTAAAAATTTATCTAAATAAATACACAATACATTATATACACAAAATGAAACTTATAAATGTTGTACCTCATTGAATTGTTTTTTGTTTTTGTTTTTTTACTTACCTATATTATTTCTTTTCTGTGATGGTATACAATAGAATTACTACAAACACACTTTAATTATAAATGAACCGAAAGAGATAATTTCTTTTTTAAGGATTCCAATTACTTATCCAAATATTTTCCATTATATAGTTCCTTACAATATTTAAGATATGTTCAAGTTGTAACTATATGCATTCATTCCATGCATACTAAGTGCTTCTCCTACCTTCTTGTTTTGTTGAATAATTTAAAAGTTATTCTATTAAAAATAGTAAAAGAAGAAAAATGTTAGCTATACCCTATACTATATGGACCTATGGTCTCTGTTGATATATTTCTCTCTTTCTCTCTTTCAGCGAAAAAGTCTTATTAAAATAATTCATATAAATTCAAAAAGAAAACTACATTAAGCGAAGAAAGTTTTCTGTCATGTTTTAGCTCTAGAAAAATAAAAAGTATGTACCTAACCCATATGTACTTTCAAAATCCGTTTTTCATCTCAAAAGTCACATAGGTACCCTACACATTACAGAATCCTCAAAGGATATATTAACTACTCGTGTACGTTTTTACTTCGCTGTTTGTCATTATTCATAATGTTCTATACTATGGTATATTGTACTATCACTGTATGTACCTAGTACTCATATACTTACACATAAAATGAAAATTAGAAAATATAAAGTAAGTATTGCGTACTACGTATGTGAAAATAAAATAAATGCTACAGTCACAGTTATAATTATGTACTTTCACTTTGTAAATATAAGAATGTACAACTACTGACGTCATCTATTGCCATCTACTGCCGTTAATTGTATTGTAAATAATCTAAATTGCATACAAAGCTTTTAAACAGGTCTATCTGTGCGGTGTTGTTTTTTTTTATTTTTTTTATTTAAAATTACAGTATAATTTAGTGTTTTGAAGTTAAGAAAAATAATTTTCATATTTTATTGTAAGTAATTTCTAAATTTTATTCTCTCTAATTTTAATTCATTATTTCAAATTGAATAGAAAAAAAAGGAAGAACAACAAATTACTACTTATGAATGACTCGCAATGTATGTTTCAGACATATGTAATTGGTTTTATAATAAAAGTCTAAAAATTTATTTATTTAATGATTTACAATAACTTCAAAATAAAGTTTTCCACATTGGTGGAATAAGAAAAAAAAAGCTCAAAACTTGCATGAAAATGTTAAGAAGCAATATAATTTTTTTTTTACTTAAACAGGTATGCAAAGAATTTAAAATTTATGTGAATGGTACTTTTAGTGTTGTTAAAAAATAAAATTTTGAAAGGTAAGTAAGTACCTAAATAATATATATGTATGACGTATACATATGTATTTGTGTTTTGTTTTTTGAAAAACTAGATGCAGATAAAATCGGAATCAAATTTTACTTTTTTGAATAGGTTTTTGTAAATAATTATTTCGTTCCCTTTCATTGACTATGATTTTTTGAGAAAAATTTCTAACATTATCTTTAATTTTGGTCTAGATATAAAAAAAATCCATTTATTAACTTAAAATTAGATTTATTCCAAAATTCAATAGAATTTTGTATAGAATTTCGAATAGAAAGACATTAATAAATTGTTCAACTTCCTAGTAAAACTTAAAATAAAACTGAGAACTGAATTCTGAAGAATCCTTATTTCGAAAATCATTATGAAGAAAAAGAGAAAAAAACTTATTCTGTAAATCAAAGTTTATGAACTGCATTACAACTATTTAAAAATTATAAATTGATCGAGAATTTATTTTTAATGGTTGTACTTCATTGACCCACTATATGCTACAATATAAGTCTTCGAAATAGACAAAAAATAGGTAAGGTTTTTCAGAACATGTAGTTCAGTCAACCCATTAATTCTAACTTTTATTTTCTTTTATGTTATTTTTTGAGCAGCATTATAAGTTATTTGCGATGATATAATGTTCTATTTCAGATAGATTATGTATTATAAAGGAAATCCTGCTAAGCGTTAACTATAAGTATTACGTAACGCGAGAAACCGTTACACAAATAAACAAGTGATTGACTGAAGATAAAAAATAAAAAAGAAGTTTTCTTTTCACAACAATAAAACTTAAACGAAACAAAAACTTAATGGTAATAATGCTCACACATATTTATTTATGAAATAATTTTTTAGTCTGAAACTAGAAACTGTATGAAAACTTTAAAAAGTTTTTATACTAAATTGATGTACTGCATACTACTGCATACATAATATTTCTGGCGGTGATTTTTCGATTTTCATCATTGAAACATATTATTAGGAATATAAAGCAGCACGAATCATATCGATATATAATATTATATGTTTATCTATATCAATTCTATTCGACGGATAAAGGGTAATATGCTCAATTTTACTAACTGAAAACTCTTTTATGACTAAAACAAGAAAAGAAAACAAAACAAAACAAAACAAAAAAAAATGTGAAAAGCTTGAAATATTAAATTGTTAAAATGTTGAAATATTGAAATATTTTTAAAATAATATGTACATATATTTGAACTGATAAGTAATAAACAAAATATACTTTTAAAAATAACGAATATTTTAGAAATTGACAGTGCAGTAAAATGTAAATGATTATGTGATGGTTTGCTTGTTATTTAATTGAAATCTCGATTTTTTTTTTACCATTTCGCTGCATAAACAAAACCAAAATATATTTTTATAATCTAATTACAAATTTATGTAAAAAAAAATATAGACTATCCCATATTTAAAATGTGCCCTTATTTGATTTGTATTTTTACTAACTCTAATTGAAAACCAATATATTAAGTATACAGACAGTCAGACTATACTAAATGTGTAGTTTCAACAGTATTTTTGGTCTTTTTCATTCATTCACTATAAGCATTTATATATGTCTATTCTTATATGTATAAAAATCCAATAGACGAATTTTATGGAATCAAAGATGATCAAAAGTTTTATACTGTAGCCACTTTGGCGGTATAGCCAATAAAAAAAAAAAAAATTGAACCAAACAACAAATATAATATTAAATATAGTCAATCATTTATAGCGCCGTATACAAAAAGAAAATAGTTCGTCTACATATTGAAAACACCTGAATTACTTGGAGAATCAATAAAATTGATTTTATTTTCTAAAAATACCATTTTACATTACCTATGTTATTATGTTCTTTTTTCAAACTATATGCAGTAGATAATTTACATGCTGGAGTAATTGGAATATAAATAAAAAAAAAAACGTTTATTTTGATATAATATACGAAGTATATACATAAAATATATACCAATATTACATTACAATACATTTTATAGTTGCTCATCACGTTTTCCTTTTTTTTGTATAATAATATTGCATTCAATTTTTATATTATGTTTATTTTGTCATAGCCAATAGTCCATATATTGATAAAACGTCTGTTAATAAAATGGTTTAATTTTTTATCTTTTATGATATCCATTTCAGTAATATTCATTCATTGAGTACGTATAGCTTGCTATATTGTATTTGATTAAAGTTAGAAGCAACGGAAGGTCATCAAATTTCAGATTCCAAAAATAATAATAACAGAAGCTAATAAGCATACGGAAGGGGGGAGTTGATTGGTCACAAAATATAGTATATTTTTTCAATTTTTAAATAAAAAATCGTGTATTCCTTCAGTTTCTCAAAATTACTCTATAACGGTTTTATTTGGCTGAATACTCTTTTTTAGGAAGAGAAAAAAGAAAAAAGAAAAAAGAATAATTATAATTTTTTATTTTATTTTTCTATCTTACCTTTTACAATTTTCATGATTTAAAAGCATTATTTTTACAGGTTCGTTTTCTTCTGTAACTTTCCTGAAGACGTCAAAATCGGTTCTGTCTACCAAATGTTCAAAGAAAATGAGTTTTTCTACGTACAACTCAAAACCTTTGTTTTTTCTTTTAATAGAATTTTCTGCGAGAATACCAATTTTTTCTATATTCTATTCCGAAATATTTTTTTTTTTTTACAAAACATTAATTAAATTTTTTTACCTTAGAATATTATAAATTTATTAAAAACCAAAATGTTCTTGACACACATATTAAAGAAATAATTTCCATATAGAATATCAAAGATTAAAATGTCCATATCTCTTTTTCACAGAAATTATACTATACATTGGGAAAGCTCTTTATTTTAAATTCATCGCAATATGCTTTTATACCTAAGAAGACATTTTCCAACTTTACGAAAACCCCATAATATTTATAAAGAAAACAAAAATTAATTTGAAAGGTAAGACACACGTAGTGGGTTTGTAAATTCGCAAAAGGCTCATAAATAAGTTATACATATTATGGATTATTCCATCACACTTTTAAAATTATGTTGAATCGACATTCATTGCGCATATATAAAATAAACAAAAACATTTCCATTTTTCTAAAATTTATAAATAATTTTTACAATAATTATAAATTTGTAGCCTTTAGCGCGTCACATAATCTACAAAAAATTTATAATCTCCTAATATTATTATTGCATGTAAAAAATGAACTCGATATACATCAACCCTGTACAACTAGAAACAGTATCTGTAAAATAGAAAATAGTATAAGTATATTGTATTTTGTGTAGTTTGTATGGAGGACATAGGTATGTGGGTAGGGCGATAAAGGACTCTGACCTCACCTATTTTATTTATTTATGTTTTATTTCTGGCTATTTTATGCAGTATAGAAACTTGAGAATATTGACATATTTTATTCAATTTTAGTAAAATTTTAATTTAAATCGGTAAAGTTATATATGTATTTGGTCGTTGATGTCTTCGAATTTTAGAGAATAAATATGTACATTTGTAGATTAAATTTATCACAAGCTAAAATAACTTTATATATGTTCAACTTATAATCGTAAATATAATAGTTATTATCATCAAATGGAATAAGCAATAAAACATAAAAAAAAATCATTTATAAGATGGACGGTATTGTCGAAAGCACTGCGCATTTAACAATTTATGGCCCGATGGTAAATTTAATTGACTAGCTATAATTATATTAACAAATTTATCATTATCATTTGTAAAAGCTTAACAGTTTCAAGCATGAATGTTTATTTAACTTAATTAACTTAATTCATTCTTAAATGGTATAGCTGGCTTTTGTGGTTCAAAAAGGTTAAGTGCGTTCTTTACCAGGTCTATTCACTTGAAATGCGTGTTATTAATAAATAAATTTTTATTTTTTCATGAAAAATAGGATGTCACCGATTTTCCACTTCTTAAATAAAAATGAAAAACAAAAAAAAAATGAAAAACGAAAAACGAAAAACAAAATTTTGTAGAGCTCATTCATATAGATCAACAATGATGGCTGTTTTAAAACCAAAGTTCAACGTGATTATGGTTTTACATTATGTGCCAATTTGAAACAATCCAGCACGTATTTTCAATCGTTTTTCGATCATAACAGATATTCTTTTCGTTTTTTTGTTCTTTTAGGAAATTTTGCGTGTTTTTGTGTATATGTTTGTTTTTTTTTTTAAATTTAAATTAACAAAATTATATCGTACGCAACGCATTTATTTGATATTACTATTAGCTATTAGATTATGATTGTATTTAAATAATAAAATGTTAACTTCATCTATTATTCAACTATTATATTCAAATTTAACATTGAATTACTAATGTAAGTTTATAGGTGCTCGATTATTCTATTTACTATTTATGTAGTCTGTGACACTGCTCTATATTAAAGGAAAATAGATGCATAAAATATTACATAACATATAAAATTCAGTGTCTTGAACTAATTGGCAAATTGCCTGTCTGGGCGGAAAATAGCAAAATGTTTTATACAACGAACATCTACATAAAAATTATTTCATTAGAATGTTCATAATCATATGTTGTGAGTAAATATTTGGTGTGTACCGCATTATAGTTATATTAGACATACTTACTCTGATTATAAAATTACAAAAGTAAATAAAACAATTTGTCGTCTCGTTTCTAAATATTCAGTGTGAACATTACAGTAATAATAATATTTATTAACTAAGTTAACTGTGGTGTATTAAAAAAAAAGGAAAGGATTGAAAATGATTTACATTCTAATAGTGATTAATTTTTATAAGGTAAAAACATACATTACTAATTTATGTTTAACGTACTTTGAACCCAGGTTTAATTTAATTCTAATGCATTTACATCTGTGATTTAATTTTTGATATATGATTGAATGGATTTGTTCAGTGAATAATATTTAGAATTGGTATTATTTCATTCATATGTATGTCTTTGTCTATATTATATTGTAACCACATTTAATTGGCTCCGAGAAATGTTCTACATAGGGAACACTATGTACATTTTGACAAGTTGTCCACAATCTGCCCATAATAATTCTATTATTCTAATTTCATTTAATACATTTTTAAATTTATCGATTCATAATCATTTTAAACAAATTTCACATACATTAGATTACAATATTTATTGAATATGAATAAAACTTTATACAATATTTTTTCAAATAAATTTCCGTAAAATTTTGATTTTATTAAAGTTTTTGCGCGAGTCACAGGATTTAATATTCTGAATAACCTTAGGTTGCTGTTGCTTAATTAAAAGTTAAATAATAATGAATTATACTACACTGAATCATGAAGATTTTTAATTTGTGGCAAATAATAAATAAATAATGTAAAGCCTTTAGCTACAATTAAAATTCTATATTGGAGATGATGCATGGAACATTATGAAACTAAATTATGACAATATACATTTTTATTCATTTAGCATGAAAATGAAACGGCATTTGACTAAAACAAATGATTATTATTATTATTTAATTTTTTCATTAAGCAATTGCATGCAGCCTAAAGCTATTCAAAATATTAAAATTTTCGCGTGATTCGCGTAAAAACTTTTTATTATAATCAAAGTTTTACGGATAACATTTCCGAACTAGTTCATATGCGAAAAGTTTCTGAAAATGTCAATTTGTTTGCAATGTTTTCATTTTATATCACCTCATTCACCACAATAAAACTACAGATATTAAATGGGGGGAAAAAATCACGTACTTTTATTTAAATTTAAAAAAAAAATGTTTCTTTTGTCTAGGCAAGCAATTTGTTAGAATGTATGCAATAAGCCAGTAACTATGTATTCATTTAATTATTGAGTCATGAATATGCTCTGATAAAACAATTCAACTTTATAATTTAAAATTATATATGTGCATCGGTAATCTTAGGTTATAAAAGCGTATATAAGTTCTAAACATAGAAAAAAAAAATTACTTAAATGATAGGAACGCAGAAAAAAATAAAATACAATAAATCAGTTAGACAACTCTGACACTGAGCTCTCCCAATTAGGATACGAAAAAATATTAGTTTTACCCAAATACTTCTAGTTTTGTTAATCCCTTAAAATTTCACATTACACTAATTTCTATATAAGAATACGCCTGTCTGCAATGATTTGATTTTTAAATATTGCGCCTAAACCTCTATAATTTCCTAAATACTTAAAAATAAGCTAGGAAAAAACTCGAAAAGGTATTGTTGTGGTAATTCAGAAATATCGATTTCTGCAATAATTTGGCGTATACACACACATCAATTAAAAATTAAAAGTGACCATCAATACAGTATTCTTCTTTTTTTTTATTATTATGTATTGTTTTTTGTTTATTTTCAGCAAATAACTTAATCATTGTAAATGATAATCAAATAAAAAATATTGAATAAATGATTAGTAATTATGAAACCATGCAGACAAGTGCATAATATAGCGAGATATATTATGCGTATAATGAATTAGCCAGTATAGTATACAATTTTTAAGCGTATATAATATATGTCAATTTATTGAATGAATAAATAAATTTCACATTATGCGTGCATGGTAATCAATTATTATTGTGTATCGATTCGATATCTAATTTCAATAATAATAATAATAATAATATATAATCATAGTAAATCGATGTGATGTGACATATATGAGACTAGATGGTGAACCACGATAAACATATTAATTGTATAAATTAAAATTGGTGGAGTTGTCATGGTTTGTTGTTGTAATATTACATTCATCCACATTTATCCAATATATTCGTAATATTTCGGCTAGATTGAAATGAATGAATTCTATTAAAAATTTAATTATAATTAGATAATTAAACATCAGCACATTGGTGTGGAATATTTTACTATTATTTTTCTGTTCATTTTTTTTTGTGTAATAATAAATTATGCGAATATTATTATACCTATTAAAGTCTTTTGTTCCTTTTTTTTCTCTGGGGAATATGTATTTCAATTGTGATGGAAAATGAATCGCTAGATTTTTTTTTTTTGTCTCATAATAGAAATTGATTTTTATTATCAATCAAACTTGATAGTCATCCTATAAAAATTTGTCGGCATAAAACGTCAATTGAACAATTTTGTCAATCTATAATCTAACAAAGTTAACGAAAATGTCATATTTGAAGTAAATTAGTTTCCAAATGGGCATGAAACTTTTTGCTTCATTTTTGAAAAAAAAAAAATATGAAAATGAGAAGCTTTCCATTTACAATTTTTTTTCTTCTTCATTGAGAGGTTCGGTGAATAGACTTCAATAGTCACCAATTAAAAATACATAAATTGCAATTATTAGAGTTTTTCTAGCTATTTTATGAAATGTATAAATATCGATTTTTTGCGAATTATATCTTTGGATTTTGATTACTAATGAGACGCCGAATGAAGCATAAAAGCTTTTAAAAATATATCAGTTTTGGTTGATATGACTTATAATTTTTTTGCTTAATAAATGTTTGCTTAGATTTTTCATATCGTTCACAAAAAGTGAAGCACTGTACCAATTGGTTGGTAGCTTATTTTTCGTCTCTTTGCTTTTCCTTTTTTTTATGGTCTGGTTTTGTTATTTCTTTTTTTTAAATAAAAAAAAGTAACAATAGTCCATTCAAATTTATCAAATTTACATATTACAAAACCAAAACAACTAACCGTTGTCAATCAGAAAAAGATTTCCATAAATAACTATTTACATATGATACAAACAAATTTTGAATTTGAACAGGATGGCCAATGGAAATATAATTGGATTATATGCATATAAATTGCTTCTATTTTATAATATATTATTGATAATATTTATCTATATTATTTATATACAGACTCAAATTTTTCATTATAGTGTGCATGCAATTATTGGTCTGTATTTCATTAGAAAACTATGCGGTATTAGTTTCTGCTTTTACGATAAACTTTTTGCTGGCATTCAATTAACAATTCACAAGAATGTGTAATAAGTAGATGGAAAATCTAATAAGAACTCTAGACACGAATATAGCATTTTCCTTATTCTTTTACACTTTTTGTTTTTGGTTTTGAATATACAGAATTTCATAAATATTTCTACTACTCTATTTAAATAAAATTACGAAATACATTAATTTTAGCAGACAAGAATTATAAAAAACTAAGCTCGAAGATATTCCTTTCAAATTCGAATAATTATTTAGGGCAAAACTATATTAAATTATGAATGAATAATAAAAATTAAAAAAACCTATTTCACTTATTTCTTTATTTTTTCAGGTCAAAATTGAACTTCAAATACACGAACATTGATTGGAATCATTAAACAAGTTTTAAAGTCGACGCGACGCCACCGTTTTTTTCTTTTTTGTATAATATTGCACATTAAATAAATAATAACTGAAATTGCATTAAAATAAAAAAAAAAACTAAATAAAATAAAATAGAAATAAATAACTGAACAATATACTTATCTTAGTTTTTATAAAGTACTTATTTATTTAAATTAATTTTTTTACTCATTTATTTAAAGTTTTTTTTTTCTTTTCTTTCATTTTCTTCGAAAGTGAGAAGTGAGAACCATATTTATGTTTTAGAAAATTATTAAAAATAAATAAATGAATGTGACCATTATAATATTTATTAAATGAAAAATAAAGTGAATAGTTGGAAAATTGTAAAAGTTTTGAGTGTTACATTCACGAAGCTTGGCCTGCAATTTGGGGGAAACAAAATTGGATCTTACAGAAAGGTGAATATGAGAAAAACACGCTTTTTTAAATATTATATTGTATACATTTGGTCGGTCGTATTATGTTTGTATTGTGTTTTTGGTGTACCATCATAAATACAATTTTTGAATTTATAATAAACATAAATAACATAAAGTAATATAAAATAGCATTAGGATATTGTATACGTGCAGGTGCAGGTATATAATTAGAAAAGTTTTTAGAACCTATTGTAATATTTATTATAAAGTAATGTTGAAACAATATTTTACATTTTACATATTAATTTAGTATTCATTATGCTATTATATATTAGGAAGAATGGGAACATGGCTAAAAAGTTATGTGTTTATGTTTATTATTATTATGGCGGTAAACCAAAAAACCACAAAAAGCTTTTCTACAAACAAACAAAAAAATATGCGCTAGTTAGTTAGGTTTTGGGTTTCTGGTATTCCATATCTGTCAGAAAAAGGATTGCAATTTCATAGTCTCTGTTTTTATTTTTTTTTATTCTTCTGATGACAATTAAAATACCACAAAGTAATTAACTGCATAATTTCACCACATTACAAATTTAATTTCGTACAGATGAGACGACAAGCTATTAAAAAAAGCAGTTAGATTAACATTAGTAATCTCTAAAAATCAAATAAATATTATCTCTTAAATGCTCAGCCTTTACAGATTGATTAATTTAGTTTATTTATTAAGTGGTTACAATTGTGGCTTCCATTCAATTTCTTAATATTAAACATTGCTTTGAATATTCTTGAGCAAAAATCTGCCGTTACTCCCTTACCAATATATTTTTTTCTCATCAATTGCATTAAAAAATATTCCCTTAATTTCGCACTTTCGCATTTTCACACTTTCACATTTTCATTATAAAATTTACAAATAAAAGAATATTGAATAGGGTGGATCGACTTTTTCAGAACTGCCGGTACCATTGTTTTCTGAGTTGCATTTTGTCTCAAGATTACAGTCATATTTTATTTTTTTATTTTTGCGATTTTCGAGGTGCTCGCCTCAGCCATAAGGTAGAACCACATGGTTAAAAAAAAGACCACATGGCTGAAAAAAAAGACCATGTGGTTAAAAAAAACACTAAAAAAAAACCTCATGGCTTTTTTTTTAACCACATGGTATTTTTTTTTAACCTCATGACTTTTTTATTTCAACTCAGAAAACAATGGTACCGGCAGTTCTAAAAAAGTCGATCTACCCTAATATTGAATTATATTGAAAAATTTATGCATTAATTTTCTTGATGAATTGGCGTCACATTTAACTTTGGCTAAAATGTAATTTAAATATTCTCTGAATACACCATTCGAGTAATCATAATAGCAATTGGGAATATTATCTCTCCACAAAGTATTTTATTACCTAGCAATAAACATAAATTTGGAATGCAAAGAAAATGTATTCAATGTTTATTATTTCTTGGTTTTTCTTTTCTACTTTCATTATTTTAAATTATTATAATAATTTTAAAGAAAAGAAAAAAAAACCTTATATACCGACATAATTTGTTTTATTGAAATTTCTGTTTTAAATAATTAGCATCTATTTCGTCTTTTTAATCAACATTAATTACAATAAGGAGCACAAAGGATTATTACCAAAAAATATTTAATACTCATCAAAATCATAATGCGTTATGAAAGGAATTTGCGTATAAAATAAGTAATAACTGTATCTTTACAGACGATATTGATGTCTCAGTTTATTATTTAGCATTTCACTCGCTGATTATTAATTGTACTATAACAAAATCAATTGTTAACATTTCATATCAAGTAATTGCTGGAGCAGTTTTGATTTTTTTTTTGCATTGTTTAACTTTAAAAAATGGCCAACATAATATGTAGATGTAGAATAATCAAATGTTTATTCGTTTTTTTTTTGTCACAACGAATATTTATTCTTTTTATACAAATAAAAGCAGCTACATTTGCGCTACAAAGTTTTCATGAAATATGAATTGTTTTTGGCTGAACAAATTAAGCCTCGAAGACTACTTTTTTTTACCTTTAAAAATTTATTCAAAAAAGAAATAAGTTCACCTCAGAAACCAACCATATATTAAAAAAAAAAATATGTCCTATTAAATTTTTTGATTTTTCACAACAAGCAATCAACTTGAAATAAACAGTATTTTTTTTTTAATTTCTTAAATTCAAATACGTATTTTTTTGCGCGAATGGTTTGTTTCGGAGTTGGTAAAAAATCATATACGTTTATTTTTTAGTTTTAAACATGTTTTTCTTATTAACTACTAAAAACAATCCACCAATTGGGAACAAAAATATTTATTGATTACTATTTTATTAATTAAAAATAGTCACATTTTCAAGAAAATATTTACGATAGATCAGATTTAAATTAAATGATATGAAACTTTTATTTATTTTATTAAGTAGGTACTGAAATAAAACTTTTAAGCAATCTAAAGTGACTAAAGTTAAAAAAATAACAATAAATTCAATAAAAAAATTTGATTAATTCAGTATCAAAATCATCAAAGTTTCAATTCGGTTTATTCGCGCGTTGATGTATGTTCACAAGTTTAGCTGATTTAACGATTCATTTATTTTTTATTATTTATTTATATTTTTCTTAATTTACTGTTAGCTCATCCAAACCTAGATCAGATAATCTCAATCACAAAAGTAGGCCTATGTCGTCGTTGATCTGGCCATCTGTAAATGCCACGAAAAACATTAGGTGCTATCTGCAAATGTCACGAAAAGCATTATGTGTTACTACCGTTATCAATTGTAGAATTTCTGAATTTTTGTGCTTGCACTAAGGGAAAAGAAAAATTAAGAGGAAAGTTTAATCAATAATAAGTGCGCGCTAATTTAATACAATTTATCTACATTCTGACAATTTAAAAAAATTAAATATATACACATATCTCATATAATTAAGAGAACGCTCGCGCATCGTCTGTTTTTTTTTATTGATACAAATTCTATTTCATGTCTCATGAACCGATTCAAATATGTATGAACGCGCATTCTGAACCGGTCTTATAATTATTTGAGATATGTGTAAGTATGTTTAAGTTTATATATTTTTAATATTTTTTTTTTTTAAAAACACATTTTGTTTTAAACTCTGGTTTGTTTAGAGTGTAACCTGCTCGAGAGGCGCGAACGTATTAGGGTGGTTCGTTTCTTGTATAGGGCAAAAGTCACAATGCAGTTAAAATATTCCTTTTTCAGTACTTATTTATTCAGACCAGATCATTAATTTTCTTAGCTACATCATTTATAAATGAATTTTCAACATCTAATTTATTTTTTTTGAATTGCGTAGGAAAAAAATATGTTTTTTTTTTCTATAGAAGTCGTGTACTGATGGAGTCTCTAAGTCTCAAGCTTTTTAGGTCTAAATTCATTAAAATGTGAAGAGTTCTTAGTTCTGAAATCAATATTTATTTATAATTTAACACCTCAAAAAATAAACAGTTAAACACCATTAGTTAGTTATTCATGATTATATTCTTTTAAAAAAAAATAAAAATAAAGATAATGTTTGGTTTAACCAAGACAAAAAATCTTCATTTTACATTCTAACTTTTATTTTTTGGTAAATAAAATTCTATCAATTTAAAACGGTTAACCTCCTTTGATCTCCAGTAAAATGTCGAAAAGCTAACATCAATTATTGTCAAAGCATTAAGCACAAATCTTCGCTCGTATGATCGTATACTTAATGTAAAGCTTACTACAAACTAAAGAACCAAGCAAAGTTATTTATTACTGTCAAATTCTTCCTTTTAAAAATATCAAAGAGAATATATATATATTATAATAGAGCGCATCTTTCATAAAATAACATTTAAGAAATAGGATTCTATTTTTAGCTCTGTTCTGTCGTATTATACAAGTATTTATAATATGTATTGTGATAACATAAATCTATAAATAAATAAGGATTGTGATATTAAAAGAAACTAATTTATTCTGAGATTGGTACCTTCGTACTTACATAAATAGGTAAAATTATAGGCAATATTTAAACTCAGTTGGATATTTTATTTAAGTTTTATTATTTGTTGATATGTTAGTGACATACTAACTGTTCATCATATTAATATTTAAATATAATATTCATTATATAAGTATAGTTTTTGTATTTCACATGCCAAACACAAATAATATAAATTGACAAGCTACAAAATCTTATATTATAAATGTTTAAAAATAAATTGACCTCGCCTAACGTTTATTCCGAGAAATTAGTTGTAAATTAAAAGCTCTTGAGAAATTTTAATCTAAATTTAGTAAATTCAATTAATAATAATAGTAATAATTTTATTATTTATCTATTATTTTAAACCAGTTACACTATCAAAACTGATTTTATTAAATAACAGTAAAATGTCATGTATATAAATATTTAAAAATTTAAAAGTGTGTAATACATTTCTTTTTGTGTTTCATAAATAAAAATAACTAACTGTAATATCAATAATGTTTTTTAAAAAAAATAAAACAGTTGAGAATGTCTTATCAAAACTTTGGTCAGACGTTTTATAATTCCATTCAAGCTTGCAAATGCATAATAAATTAATAACTCAAGAAATAAATAAATAATAATAATAAATTATTTTTTTTGTTTATTCTTTTCGATATTATTCTTAAATTTTTCATGAAATTTAGCTTTTCGACGAATCACTTGGGAAAAAAACCAAAACATTAATAAGGTTGACCAATATCCGACAACTAGATTCTACAAAAGCAAACCAGAATAAACAAAGGTGCACAAAATAAAAGAACAATAAAATATCCAAAAGAATTTGCCAAAACCAAAATATTACTTTATTTTTTTTATACATATAAAGTTATAATTTAATTAATTTATAAATATTTGTTGTCCAATTATTTTTTAATAACTTTATAAACTTTTTTTTACAGTAAAGCGCCTAATGGAAAAAATAATTAAAATTAATGCACATTGCACATCACATAAAATATTATTTTAATTTTTACTAAATTTATAAAACGAGCCTAATTTTTATTTTTATTTTTATTTTATTTAGCCATTATTACGAATATATTTTTTTTTCTATATTAAATAAATTATAATCAAAAGGAAAACCAATTCCATTCAAATAAATACATAATATAAAATAAAAATTATGACAGTTTAGATAAAACTCGTTAGTTTTTTTATTATTAAATTTTAATAAAAAAATATGTTATTTCATATAACTTATTTCGCTTGGATATTTCAAAGCTTTAATTCTTTTCAATTATTTTTAGGAATATCATAAGTTTATCAACTTCATCGTCAATTTTATTTAACAAAAAAAAAATCTCTAAATACGCTAGATGATTTTGGTATTGCTCATAAAAACAATGAAAACAAAATGACTAACTTTTGAAAAAAAGTTATGACAAAGGTTCTTTTATGAAATTAAATAGAATATGCAATACAAACATTTGAGCAATAGCCTCGTAGAAATATGGAAAAAAAATTAAAATAAAGATTTACGGTTTTTGATTAAAAATTTCCACAATTAATTGTGAATTGCCAGTTTACTATTAAATAATTCAAATGATTAATTTTAAAACTTCAAACTAACAGATTTAGCATTTTTGTTTTGTTCCAGAAAATGATGCTTAAATAAATTTTGTATTTTAATATTTAAAAAAGCTCTGTAATACGACGAAAGGGAAATTCATAATTGATAATCTATTTAATTTACTAAAAACTTTTGTCTTATAGTTGATAATTTTGGATTGCTTTTATTACGAAAAAATAATGATTTTTTTTTTATAAATTATTTAAATAATCGCTTTTTATCGTACACCCTAGAAATCTTATCTTTTTTGATAAATAATAAAAATTTCCTAAAAGTTTTTAAATAAAAACCTCATACATTAGAGAATCTGCTATGCATTGTTTGCGGATTTGAATACTTAATTAAATTATCTACGGTTTATTTACCAATGTCTTAATAGAGTGTTTAACAGTAACGTAATTAGCACTGTATACAAAACCACGGGGCACAATTTCTACAGTTAAAAAAAGAAATTGTTCAAAAATAAAACTATATTATGTGAATCAAATACAATTTAGTAAACAAAAACACCCTATATGGGCTGATTGAGAAAATGTTATCATTTTCAAGTTTTTGCTGCTGAGCATCCATTTTTTTTACTTTCACATATAATTTAAACAGTTTTTTTTTAATTGCTTGTGCGAGGGGCCCCCATTACTTGTAATCCGTCACTAGTGTTTGATATTCTATACCTACTCTACTAATATATAAATTAAAATGTAATTTATATTCAACTATATTTTAATTTTGAAAACAACGCGCTAGAACTTTGCTAATATAATTAATTCTTATTCCATCAACCTTTCAAATCACAATTCTATTATAATTTTGTTTTATTATTTACGTTATAATTAAGTTCCGCAAAATAATTGACTATAATTCCTATTGTAGCGTATTGAGTTGAAAGAATGTTCGTCGCAAGGATATGGTTTTCTTTCCATTTTCTTTTCAATGCCAATAATCATAAATCAAAAAACAATGTCCCCTAAAAAGCATTTTCTAGCTAATTCAAGTTTCTAAAAATTTGATTTACCATTAGCTTTGAAATACGTGTGAAAGTGAAACTTACGCATATTTTTGGAGAGACCCAAGAGAACACAATAAATAAGTATTAATTGTAACTATGTTATATGTATATCACAAACAACATAATATAAGTCTAATTGTCTATAAGCTTTCACGAAAATTTATTAGGCATACAAATTATTATTATTATTATTATTATTTTTGTAAAGCTGACTCACTTTCCAATTAATTACTTTATAATGTTTTTCAAACTATTATTTCTCTTGCGCAGCCACAAATAGGTTTAGAAATGCCCGCCTCCTCGACTTCGGGTTACATTTCGTTCTTCTATTTTCTACATAATCGATATTACCTAACATAATTATGTAATTTATAAATAAATAATGCAAATATTTTCTTATGTATAATTGAAACTGAATACAGGCAAAATATGTGCAACTTACACTAAATAGGTTTCCGCAATTCCTGCAAAGAGTGTCACGTACTTGCCGCAAGCATTTACCTATTTTCCTAATTTCTATAGGTGGACGTGGTGTTCATTTCATTAAAGAAAAATGGTGCGTCTAACAATTTTCATTTGATAGCACGTACTGTATTTTTTCTTTTCTCCTCTTTCGCTTATTTTCAAATGATTGATAAAACTATTTTGTACTTTAAGCATAATGTAAGGAATGGTTATTGGTTAATAAACATTTTTAACGGGAAACAAATTAAGTAACAACATTAATGGGTACTTCAGTCACAGTATACTTTTTATATGAAATAAGGGTTTTGTGTTCATTTGTTTCTACCAGAAAATTTTATTTATTTCGAAAATGTATGCTAACTTAAATGCTTTTCCGTTTTCCTGTTATATAAACTTTCTCTATAATAATTCATTTAAATTTAATGGTTAAATGAAATTTTAATTATTAACAATTAATACTATCAATTCAAATTAAAAAAAAAATAAATAAATAAAACAAGAAAGAAAATGTTTTTAATTTTTATAATTTGGCATTTATTTATTTAATTATTTTTGTCTTACCCAAAAATGAAAATCGTATTTCTAAATAATTTATTGATTCTTTGTTTAAAATATAAAATATGAAAAATCTATAGAGGAATAATTAAAACATTCTAAATACGAACACAAAGTGGATTTGAAAGCTCTTTGACGATATTAGAAATGGTTTAAAATCATTAATGTTACTAAATAATTATGGCGTAGCATTATTTATATGATTATGGATAATATACTTGTTGTTCTTTATATGTATATCTACAATACCGTAGCACGTAGGCAGTAATGTATCTTATAATAATTAATGAAATTTTTTGCGTTAAATATATAATTGCTAACAAATATAAATGTTGGCATACAAATACAGATTATTTTTAAGTATACCTTCAGCAGATATATATATATATTTTCTTTTTTTTTCTTTTTACATAAATATATATTATCTGACATTTACAAAATAGTAATATAGATACGAATTTAAATGAATTATTTATATACATTAAAGTTGAAGAATAATGATAATGATATACAATAATAAATATAGGTATATTATATTTTAGTTAAAACACAAACAAAAAAAGGAAAAGAAATCTGGTTAAAACAGAAAGAGAAAACATGCAATATCATTAATTTAAATTATTTTCTATTTTTATATGTTCATATTTACCAAATTTTTTTAAGTCTTATATATATACCCTACCTCAACGAAAATTTGTACAATATGCGGCCATATAATTTATATAAAAATATGCATACACATAAAGCGTTGTTGATGATTTTTTTTTTTTTTTTTTACATAAATATGGAATAGTGTATATCTAGTTAGCTACCTAATATAAATAAAAATTAAATATATTTTCAGATGTCATAATATGGGTTTCCCGTGCGAAAGGGCGCGTCACAAAATAAAACATAGAGAAAATCATAATAATATACAACAACCAGAGAAAATCTACGACAATCATCAAATAAATAACAAAATAGCAGCAAATAAAATTGAGCGAAAAGATCAATTTTATATATTTCAACCTTCACAAGTTGTTAATCATCAGCAAAACCATCAACATCGCCATCATCAACATCACGATCAGCAACAACAACAATATAAGAATATTGGAAATGTAATAATTACACGATTCACGCAATTGATTAATTTTAATCTGGGTCATAAATCGGCAGCAGCAGTGACCACACATAGTCAATATTTAGTACGACAATCATTATGTTTATATGCGGCATCAAGTTTTATATTAGCCCTATGCTATTTAGCGACACCAGCAGCAGCGTCTGACACACCTCATCCGATGTAAGTAGATTTATCAATTTGTTTGTGTGTTTTTTTTTATGTTTTATAATACAAACAAAATTTTATGGAGAATCAAGTAAATTAGATATACAATAGATTTTCATATTCCAATTAAATTTAATATTATCCTTGAAACAAGACCAATAATTATTTAATATTTATCGTTAGTAAGACAGATAGAACTAATAAATTTTAATAAAACATTTATTTGCAATATTTAAAACTATGCACGTATTTATAAATTAAATATTCAATGGAGAATATGAGACAGGTACTTCTGATATAGGATAGAATCTTGTAAATATAATACCAAAATATCGTAACAATATATATTTTAGAGTGGTCCAAAAAAAAAAAACACTTTTTGAAAGGTATGGAATCAAACTGTACAGATTATTTTAGGAAATATAAGAAAAATAATAAAATTTGTTTTCTCAAATAATTATTGGTTAGTGCTACTGGGCCTGGGCCTCAAAGTAGAAAAAAATATGGTCAAAACATGTTTTTCTTAGGAATTGTTTTCTACAGCAAATTGACGGCGAAAAGAAAAAATACGTATTTCATAAAATTTCAAAATACACATTTTCTGCCGTGATGGTAACAAGTTTTAACCATTCTGAGCCACTGTAATGCCCGTTTCAAAATATACGTTTAATTTGGCCATGAAAAATCACTAAGGCTAATCGAAAATCTAATTTTTTGGTTTTCGATATACCCTACTATATTATGTATATACAAGCAAAATTCGAACAGTAATATATTTAAAAAAAAAAAAAAAAAATCTTTTGCGTAATACCGTACTATTTGTTTTGACTTTATTAAACGATTCATCATTAAAGCAATCAATTTTAATTAAATGTAAACTTCAACGAATAACATAAATAAAAAAAATAGCCAAATATTAAAAATTAGCTATACAGATATTCCATACGAATATGTTTTTTTGATTTTTAGAACGGAAAACCAAAACAGATCAAAATCAAAACAAATATATATTGCTTGTAGACATTTCAGTTCTGCGTTCAACGGTAACTCAATCATCAAAATCCGTCCACTCAATCCTCAGAAAAAGCCTAAAAAGAGTGAGCAGAAAAACAATGTTTGTCGTACAGAAGATTTTTTGAGGTTAATTACATTTAATATATTTTTTAACAAACATTGTATACATTTTGGGACCAATAATCAATTATTTAGTTATTCAATAAAATATCATGCTACTTCGTCCACAAGAATAATAATAACTTTTAAACAAGA
>JAABKK020014216.1:0-21267 GCA_011634745.2 Catotricha subobsoleta
GTCTCAAAAATTCAAGACAATGATAAGCTCTTCGCACATTAAGATTGTATATGTTTTATTTCGCTCACTCTCATGTAATTCATTGTCTTGAATTTTTGAGACATCTCTACTGGCCTTTTTTTTGAACCTGGGAACATCGAAATTTTTTTCTTTTTTTTTTTTTTTTTTTAATTTCTTAATAAAATGAAGTCGTGTACCAATTAATTGGCAGCTTGTTTTTCTATCTTAGAAAAAAGTTTCAGCCTGGATTCATTAAAATCCAGCGATTTACCGATTGGCCACGGACTAAATATTATATTTCAGATTGAAACGTCTGTATTACATAAACTATAAATATAACAAATTAAATTGAAAGAGCAACTATGATATGAAAATTTGTTAGACAATCAAATAATTTCGAGGATCTTATGTGATAGTAGCGTATACGCCAAATTTTCAAAAAACCTTTCATTGCATAATATAAACATATAATTATAATCATTAAGGAATTCAATCATTCCACAAATTACCATACGGAAATCTATCGTCGTTAATGTGAAATTATGTATATGTTCCCTGATCAGAGCAATGGATTTGCCAATATTATTGCAATTTCTATTTACAAAAATACTCAGAATATCCTGAATAAACACTAATATTCACAAATTTATTAATTATTTGTAAGTTATTCACGAGTATGGAATAATATTTTAGAGTGTTCGAAATAATCAGAGTATTAAGAATATTCGAATATTATTCAGAACAAAGTGCATCCGGTATTTAAAGAGTGCCAAATCTCTTCGATTAGAAAACATGTTATGAAAAGCAGTAATTGATTACTTCAAATTAAATGATGATAAAATAATGGAGATCTTTCGTTTTCATCATATCTCTGACTATTAATTTTTAATGTTTTTTATATTCTAAATCCTAGAAGGTAATCGAAAAGAAAAATGTAAATTAATGTTCTTAAAAGCCCAACGGCCATTTGTTATCTCTAATACAACTGTCTATAGAGGCACTTTTAGATAATTGTCTAAATACGGTATATAAAGCTTTACCGTAGATTATTTTAGATTGTCTTAAGATTAGCTATGTCACACACATACACAATAGAGTCCGATAGGCAGACTTTATATTGTCTATAGCAAAGATTTATACTATCGCTGTATAACAATGCCTTTTGGTCTTATTTTAGCGGTTTTAATTTATTAAGGTATCAAAAGTGTTGCTAGATGTTATACTAATTTTAGTAAAGTTGTGTTGCTCATCTAACAATGTTTACTTTTAGTGCACACGCCTTTAAATGAAATCCTCAACATTATCTTAACGACATGAAAAGTTTATTTATCATTTTCTTATCCTACATGGACAACAAAAGAGTATTATTTATTGTTGCTATGCAAACAATAGATAGCTAATAAGAATAAAGCTTAAAATGAATAGTCACGCCTATCGTATTATTAAATATAGCGTTTTTATATTTAGATGGTAGGTAAGTAAATTATTAACTGATATCTTATTGATTTGAACAAAACTATCTGCTTAAATTTTAATGATTCTCAATTACAACTATAAATGTCAATATTCAGAAAAATATAAAAAATGAAATAATTCAGATCCGCTAATGTTAATTACAACAATTAAATTGTAAGAAGCTCACAACTATGGAATAGTTTGCCTAATTGAGATTAATCTTGCTGGAGACTTATCTGAGTTTAAAGAAACTTTCATTTCATTTGAACATTTTCAAACCTACAAAACATTAATCAATATATGGGGATTGCTTACGTTAGTGTATTTTCATATGATTTAGATGAAATCATAAAATAAGAATTAAAAGTAAATAATTGGTTGGAGCTGCATTATATTTTGCTATATTTGTTTTTAAATAGTGGTTTAGTTGTTTGTTTTTTTTATTGGTTTTTATAACGCTCAGATTAGACTCTCTGTAACTTAACATTATTCATATTTTAGTTTCATTAACGGTCAATTCAATACTTCAAATGGTATGGCATCATTCAAATTAAGAAAACCTTTATATAATTGATTATGGTTTTAAATTGAATAAATAAATAATAATTTACTTTATAACAATAAATATTTATATTAAATTTTAATTTATAAATACCCACCGCAACCTATATTACCTATTCAAAACTTTTATCAAGAAAAAAAATAATTGTTAAATTGATGTTGCTTCTCTAAAAATAGTTTGTGACACTTCGACTAAATAACATAAAAATGAATCGAATTCATTTTCTGTACTAAAGCAACTAAAATATTTTTATATCATATATAAGAAAACATTCTTCCTGACATTAACTTATAATTTACATCATCATCTAAAATCTTGTACAATTTACTGAATCAACACAATGCAATTGTGAGAGAAAGAAATATATAAATAAATATTTTAACTAAAACGCAGCATTCCATTTATATAAATATATAATATATAAAAAAGAATAAATAAAATATCTTAAAATAAAAAAATCTCCGCGTGCAAAGTAATCTGTTTGGTTGGAGTTATATTATATATTCAACAATCAACGTCAGGGAAGTATAAATGTTTAAAGAAAGAATGACCGCAATCTTTTATGTTGTCATCGCCAACTTTTTAAGTACCTTAGAGTTCAGTGAATGAATATCACTTTCATTTTAATTTAACATTTTAAAAATTTATGAATCTGATAGAACAAAATATACAATATTTTGATGCATTATTCTTAAGATTCGGCTATAACAATCCATGTCTGAACCATTAATGTTAATTGATAAGCAAAGTTCTTTAGATAAATTTGTCGAATGGCAATCAAATGCAAGTAAAACTTTCAGATCAGTTAATGAAAAATTATCAGTCGTCAATCATAAGTATCGTGAGAAATTAACCATTTGCGAATTAGCCATTTTCCTAGAATTGAGCTTCATGTTTGTTAACACATAGATAGGCATTCCAAAAACTAGTAGGTACCTTTTCAACATGCAACGTCACCAATTCCGCTCATACATCAGAGCATATGTATCAGAGTGTTAAATATCAGTGTATTCTAAGAAATAAAAATAGTTTATTATATATAGTTAAACCATTCAATATTAGGCAGAGACCCATTATTCCGTGTTAACTATAAACTTTCATTTTTCTTTTCGATTTTCATCTATTTTTAATTAAATCCGTTATAATATTTTATTAATTCCAACCAAAGTACGACTAGTTGACAGTGAGACAATTAATGTAATTTAAAAAAAAAAATTATTAAAATTAAAAAAAATTGTGTTAGGAATTTTCAAGGTTTTGTATTATTTATACGTGAAATGTTTATATTACTTTCGCCCACACTTCGTGATCGTGATTTAACAAAAAATAAATAATAATAATAATAAAGTAAAGATCTTTTGTGTCATCTGAAATTGTTCAAACTGCGCAAATACACACGTTTATATTTTTAATTTGCCAACACCATCATGCCATGCCGCACACATTTTAAAAGAATATCTAATTTACTTTATTTTATTCGTATTTAATATGTTTTTAATCCAGTTTTTTTTTTTTATTTTATTTTACATTCACACGTTCCTTCTGCACGAAACACGTATATGATATATCATACTATCGTTCTGATTTTTTTTTTTTTATCAAAAATTAAATAAAAACAAATAAAAAAAAAATCATTCTCTTGTCATTTTAATAATTTACTACAGATTAAATGCTTTCTTGTTAACCAAAACGAAACAAAGAAACAAATATGATTTCTGTATATTTTTTGATTTGTAGATTTATAAAAAAAAATAATAAAATAAACTCAACTTTATTGAGAAAAAAAAAGTTCCATGACAAATTTTGGAAAATTTAAATTGAATTGTTTATAATACAGATGAGCTCTGGTTGAATAATTAAATTTAGACGCTTTCAATGTAATTTTGCACAAGGAATGAATTCTCAAATAATTTTTTTACATAAAATTGATTAATGTATTTTTAAAAATGTTAAACGTTTTCTGTCAATTCAATATTGATTCAATTATTAACGTAATAGACCATATATAGATAAACTTTATCAGCTTTCACAAATTTCAGAATAAAATTCCAAATAATTCTAATGTTGATAATTGTAAAAAAAAGAAAAAAAGAACGTTCGCTGTTCATTCGTGGTTTTAAAATCAATATTATTTCATTATTTGCAAAATCGACCATACAAATTAACCAGACAAAATACATAAATATTGCACATGCCAAAAAATAAACATAACTTAGCAATTCTTGAGTGTATAATATAAATACTCGTGGAAAAAAACTACGGCGCAGAAATGTGAATATATAGCTTCTCGCTAGAATAATAAATGAATTTAAAAGAATTTACTAAAACTACAATCAAATAACGTAAATAAATTATTTGATCGACAAAAAAAAAAAGGAATAAAAGAGAAAAAAAATAACAAATCGTATTAAAAAAAAACATTCCTGATAGTGTAGATAGAATTGGCCTTTATATTTAAATGTATTTATGATATATAAAATAGAATAAGATTTTATGTGTTGACTTTGATTAAAGTAAATTATTTCTATTAATGTATTATTATAACCGTCAATATACGATATGTACTCATGTACGGACATATGGTATTAACATTTGTATATAAAACGATATAAATAATAAAATCAACATCGCATGTTTGTCTGTTTATGAGTTATGGGCTTATGGGTGCTAGTATAATTTATATGGTATTATTAAATTGAATTATATTATTATTATTTGTTGCGTACTTAATTGTAAATAAAAACATTGTATGATTACGATGTCACTAGAATTTTGATATTTTTATTTTTGTCGCAACATAAATATAATATAATGTTCTTTATATGACATTGTGACAAAAAAGATTTATAATTTTAATTTTTGGAATTAATTTTTATTCACAGAAATATACGGTTGATTGAATTTGAAGCGCACGCACACACACGTATGATATATATTTTATTGCAGGGTAAGATACATAAAAGTTAGATGATGCGTGTCTCTTTTTTGATGGCTTATTGCCTATTTTAATTATTGATTCGAAAACATAAATTTCTTCTTCATAATTTATATATATTTTCTAATATTAAAGCCACATAAATATTAGATGGTGGATCGATGAACAACACACGAATTATGGCATCGAAAACCACTTAACAATATTATAATGGAAAATATTTATTTTGTATATGAGATCGATGAATGTATATTTTAGTAAAAGAGGTAGGTCTTTGTGTACACAATGTATATACTTATATACTGACTTAGTTGTTTATAAAACGCACAACGAAAAAAAAAAAGAAAAAAAAAGTGAAAATAAATTTAAAAGATAAAAGATAAAATTCTGTTGCGAAAAAATAACTTTGAATATTAAATTGGCATGAATGCTGTTTTCCCATTATCTATACAAATATGTATAACTTTGATGATAAAATAGAATTTGTGATTATCTATCTCTTTACTTTATATTGGATTAAATTGATTTGAAGTAGGTTAAATATTTACTATGGATGTATATAAATACATAAGGTAAAAAAGGTAAAGCAAGTTTTGGTGAAATATATTATATTTACCATCGATTAAATAATTGAAGATTCATAGCAAATCCGTTTGTAATTTTCGATACAAAACAAGAGTCGTTAATTGTCTACATATATATTGAGAGTATTAAGGGGACATAATTATATTATGTCATTGTGAGGTGGGGAGGGGTATAACGGAAAAAGTGACATTGAATTACATAGAGGGTAGGGGGGTTGAAGGAAAAGTGACATCACTTTCAAATTTTTCCTAAAACTCTAAGGAAGACTATGTGTTTGCTCATTTGCACCATACAGCAAAAATGGATTATGTTGTTACATTTGTTTAAAATCATGAAACTTTCATATGATATTAAATGGTGTAAATTAAACTACGTTTTTAGTAGCAAACCGATTTTTGTACATATTCATTTATTAGTGACATGACATAGGGGGTGAGAGGGTTTTACAGAAAATGACGATAGAGTGACATACGGGGGGAGGGGAGGTTCAGAAATTGTTGATTTTACAGTGACATAATATAATTATGTCCCCTAAGTACTCAGCATTGGTTCCTAAATCATTTAAAATAATGTTTGAATTGAGATTCAATTCTGCAACTTTTTACATTTTCATGGAATTCTCGACATTTTCCACTTAATTTAACTCTGTTTATTCGATTTTTGATATTTTGTTACTCTCAATAAATATTACCTCGATGATCACAAACCAAAATCTTACATCGAGTAAATATTTGGCCTAAAACAACAACTATAGATATAGATTCTGAGTGCACAATAAACAATATACGCAATAATAATTAACGAACATATATTTATTTGTTATTTTCATCCAATGTCAATTAATATGAGTATTTAAATACGCAGTAAAATAATAAGAAATTCTCCTTATATATATTTACATCGTTATAATTTTCTGTAGTATGTAGTGATAAAAAATGTGTATTCCTTTCATTTTCCATAAAACATTGATCAAGAATCTGAAAATGTTAGCTAATTTGACCCTTGATATTTTCATTGTGACAGATTTTTGTTGTTACCACAAAATATGCTTATTTTTAATTATTGAAATCTATTTTTCTCAAGAAATCCAAGTAATTTTTACCTTATTATTTACGATCACCATTCTAATAAAGATATCTTTTTCTCTGTAACGTTTTAATTACGATTTGGCTAAACAAATCGAGTACTATTACCTCAATTTCCAGGATAATCGAAATATCACATTTGGCTGGACTAAAAATAAAAAATAAAGCTGAAGAAAAACAGCAAAAATAATTATTTATTATAATATAAAAAAAGAAAAAAAAAACTTGATTTTTCTTATTGTTTTTAAGAACTGTTTATATTTTCCATATTATATCACTAAAATACAGTTCGATTAATTATATTGAATTTACATAATTAATAAGTTGTTGTTATTTTATTTATTTTTTATAATTTTTTTATTTTTATTTTCAATTATTTTTTTTTGTGTTACAATTTGTATCCGTTTTTTTTTAATATATTTTTTGGAAATTGTTAATTAAAAAAAGAAAAAAAAATTAAATAAAAATTATAAAAAATAAAAATAATAATAATATTTAATTAATGTGCATTAAAACATGCACATTTTTTAGTGTTTACTAGAAATAGAATCAAATATAATTCTTTTAATTATTTCATTCTCATTTTTTCATAATGATTATAATATTCAAAATTCACTACCATTAATTTTTTTTCTTTTTAACAAATATCAATTTCATAATAATTTACTTTGTTGAAATTCATTTTATAAATTTTATTTTTTATATCATATTATACTGATTTGGTTTTGGTTTCTTCTGTTTCTTCATTTTATTTCTCTTCTTTTTCTCTTCTTTTTTTTTTAATCAAATTATAATTTTATTATAATATTAAACCTGTGTGTGTCTGTCTGTCTTGTCTGAGAAACACATACAAAAAAGAATAAACCAAAAACAGAACAAAAATAAAATTTTAACAAATAAGAAAATTCTGTACAAAATGCATGAATTTTATTGACTGAATAATGCATTTTTAATCTAGATATTTTCACACATAATACACACGGACATTGATTTGAATATGAGTTTGTTCTTCAAATTTTTTTTTTTTTAATTTAAAATCAAATACACAATTGATAATAAAATTAAATAAATTAACATTATTTTCCATTTATTTATTTTTATTTTTATTTTTTTTTTATTATTATGAATATTACATTATAATATTTATTTTAATTATTTCTTTTTATTCTTTAAATTTTGTTTAAATTGCATTTTTTATAGAAATTAATAACATGAAATTTAGGTGTTTTTTTTAATTTATTTATTTATTAATAATTTATTATTAAGAGCGTGTTCTTGGGACTGCTTAGCTAATCGATTTGTATTAATATTTTTCATATTAACTTTACTGTCACTGGATTACAATAGTTTGATACGTATAGTGTGCTAAACAATGTCTATAATTTAATTAAAATCAAAAATTTAATGAGATCCACAAGAGAACGCTCTTAAATTAGAGGTACAATAGTATCGGTTTCATTTTGTGTTGATATTCGATATATAACTACTTTTTTTTTTTTAGTAGAAATAAATAACAGTTATTTGTTGTTGTTGTTATTATTATAATAATTATTATTATATTGAATTCAATTTTTATTCCTCTCTTTATAAATATTTTAAAATTAAATGAAAAAAAAGTTAAGTTAGAAAATTGTTGAACGGGTTTTTTTTGCTCTTTTTTTTGTGGTTTTGTGACCATAATATTGTTGAATAGTATATTTATCGTATTTTGCGATGTATTTTTGTACGTAGGTATCTTATTTTGTGTTACTCTAGCCATTTAATATTCCGACATAACAGCCACACATACTTACGTATGTATGCACATAGTTGATATAGAGGTATTCACTATTCATATTACATATGTACAAACAATAATATATATATGTATCGTGTTTATGTTTACAAATAATGGCGCTGATGTGTGTAAATATTGCAGTAGTTTACATTTTACTATAGGGCGGTTGCGCGCCTCAAATTTATTATGGCTGGATGGTCTGAGTCTGAATGCTTTTCTATTTTATGACCGTTAAAATTATGAATGCACGTAAAATACATAAAAATCGTGAAAACACTATCATACAATTATATAGTTTGGATCGATATTTTAGTGCGTGTGTATGTGTTGTTATGTTTCAATGTAAAGCAACCATAATAAATTGAAAGCACGAAAATGCGTCAGCCATGATTGTTTGTTATTATAATGCGATTGTTTATTATTTTTTGTTGTTGTTGTTTGCAGGTATTTTAATAATATATTGACGTCTTATATAAAATACCAACACGTTTCTTTTCTTTCTTTCTTTTTTTTTTTCTACATATATTGAAGAAAAAAATGTATCTGACGCATTCGTTTTGAATAAAACCAAAACGTATAAAAAATATTTACAACAAACAAAAAATAAAATCATTGCAAGAAAGTGTACTATTAATGGACTGATTGTTATTTTCTAGTTTAACAAATTGCATTGTTGTCATATTTTCTGTTTGATATTTAAACAGAAAGGCAATAAAATATCATATAAATATACTATTGAATGTGTATGGCTTCGTCAATTTATTTTTCCCCGTTTTTTTTTTTGTTTTTGTTTTGTTTGTTTTTGTTTTTTTTTGTTTGTTATTGTTTTTTTTCTTAATCAAATAAATTGTTCAACATTGAAACGAAATACTGCGATGTCAGATTTTAAAATATTTTAGCATGGTGGATCTTTTATTTTAATCTAAAATATATTATTTCGGAATATTTGTCGTGATGCAAACACGGCTCTGGAGTTTATTACTCGTAATGAAATATAAAAAGAAAAAAAAAAGTAAATAAAAAATAAGAAATAATAAAAATGGAAATAAAAGTAAATCTTATTATTTATACAAAATATGTCGTATTTGTTAAAAAAAAAATGAAATTATCAAATGCAAAATAAAAAAATGAAATTATTAAATATTAACATTATTTGATCAATTCAATATATTATTATTATTATTTTAAAATAAATATAAGTATATTTTTCTTTAATAGTTGATCTTGTAAATTGATAATAATAATTAGAATAGAAACAATTTGAAAATTCTAAAAGGGCTATCTAAAATTCATATAATATTCAATACTAATAATTACTTACAAGTTTATCTAGAGTTTATAATATATTTTCTTTTTCTTTTTTTTTTTTTTACTTTTTCTTTTTTAGTTTTAGTTTGTTTTGTAATTTTGTGGTTTTTATTATTATTTTCATTAAATTTATATTATATACCTTAAAGTTATTTATGCTTAAAGTCTTTTGTAAATATACATACTTATGTACCATTTCTGTGGAATTTTCATCTCACAATGAAAAAAAAAAAAACTTATTGCCCGATTTTCTTTCATTAACTGCCATTGTGCGCAAGCTATCAGAACACATAGTAATCTTAAGCGCATCGTACAAAGCAACAAGCAATCACCTATGCAAAAAGTATACCGCCATCACTTGAATTTTGAAATTTCTATTCAGAAATTCAAAATTATATTGTTAAAAATATGGATGGCAGAATTATTTTGGTCTCTATTAGTTATTGAGTAATTAGTAACATGGTCCGAAAGAAATCGACATTTTCCATTTGTTATTTCATTTCTTTCCTTATTTATTTTTTATTCGTTTTATTTGACTACTGTTACTAAGTTAGTTAGTACCTAAACATTTACTCGATATATAATAGAACCTGGGCGCATGCGCGTTGGTAGAGCCTTAAATAGTGATGTTTATCCGAAAACTTTTTCATTTTTAATAAATTCGATATTTTTCAATAAACAAAATACAAAGATAAAATTAAAATTTACCAAATGACCAATGAGAAGACTTTAAACATCTAATATTTATGAAATTGGTTAAATATTACAATATTAAGATTACATTTTACTGTTTAGATAATTAATAATATTTTTGTTATTTAAATATTTTTTTTATTTTTTTGTTATATTTAATTTCAATATAATACAACTGGGCGTTTCTATTTCTATATTTTGCCCGTTTAACCATTTTTTTCTTTTGTTTTTTTTTTTAGTTTTTTTTTAGTTTTTTAGTTTTTTTGTTTTTTTGTTTTTTTCTTTATTATTTTAAATTGTTAATGGATTTCCATGACGCCAATTCCACTGAATGGTCATGTGACGCAATCTGCTGTTTTCATTTGTTGCAAATTTATAAAGGATATTAATTTACTTAAAGAAAAAATGGAACAACAGGATTTGCTTTTGGAAATTTATGTTTTCTCTTTATATTTTATTAAAGAACTACCCTGTTATTAAAGATCTCCTTTCTTTTTTCATTTAACTTTATTCAAATTTAATAATAATTTATTTCTTTTTCTTTTTTTTTTCTTCAATTTTTAATTATAAGGTACAAAGGAACATTTCTTATTGTAATTATTATTTTCTCTTCATTTCTATTTTTATTTTTTATTTTTTTTGCCATTATATTTATTTATTTATAATTTTATAAAAATGCAATTTAATATTAAATTTGTGTGTTCTTTGAGATGAGTATGATTTGAAAATATTTGTCAAAACATTCTTTTTTTTAATTATCACATCATTTTCAAATTTGACTGAATAAATAAATTTCAAATCAATTTATTTTCAATTTTGAATTTACCGTTTTAAATGCTGTTACGACTGCGTTTATGGAAAACGATCGCCACAACAAAACAAACATTAGAAAAAAACAACAAAAACAACAAATTAATGAAAATAATTTACGTATGATTTACGATTTTGGTCACAACTCCAATATTTTCATGAATATTACGCGCAATAAATGTTATGTTTAAATAAACAATATTTGTTGTTATTATTTACGGAAATTATTCAATAAAAATATTTCGAATAAATTGCTTTATTTACAATAATAGCGATTTGTTGTGATATTGAATGTTATTTTCTTCTTTTTGAAAATTGAAATATAGATTCGTGTGTGGGATTCGATTTCATTAACAATTTTGCAATTATCTTGTCAATATATTTCTTATTTGTCATTTCTATTATCCAAAAAATTTCATAAATATTTGAATAACAACTACACACAAAGATTAATTAATAGTAGCTTAGTGGTTGTAGTTTTTTTTTTATTATTATTTATTTATTTATTTATTTATTTAGTTATTTATTTATTTATTTATTTATTTATTCATTATTTATTAATAGTAGTAATATTTTGTAGCTAGCATTAATATTTATTTTTATTAATAATAACAGTAATAATCCAATTAATTAATAATAATATATTACAATTATAAGGTAAGTAGTAGGTGTGTGTGTGTGTGTTCTTTATATTTAGCTTGTGGTTTAATCATTTTATCATAAACTACTATTTTAATTGAAAATTATGTTTCAATTTTTTTTAAATTTTTTATTTCAATTTCTACATTTTAAATGATTTCATAATAATAAGCATTAAAATCGTATCGAAATAAATAGTAGTTATTATTTAAAAAAAAAAAAAATATGGATACCGTTGCCACATCATGCACGATATTTGATATCAAAATGAAAAAAAAAGAAAATGAAATAAAAATAAATTAAAAAAAAAAAAAAATATGATTTAAGAAGCACAAAATTTAACAAGAATTTATAAAGATTTTAATTTTTTAAATTAAATGTTTTCTCCGTTGTAATTTTCTTGCAAAGCAAAATAATAATAAAAATAAAAATAATAATAATAATAATAATAATAATAAAAATAATAATAATAAAACATATATTCTATAATTACATTTACTAAACTGTTTTTGTAAGCGTAGAGATTCTTTTTTTTTAAATTTTTATTTTACTTTTTTATTTTCATAATAATTAATTACAATTTTAAAATTAGTAATCGATTTTTTTTTTTTCATTTTCTTATTAGAAAATTAACTGGGCTATAAATATTATCAAAGCCATCAAAACAAAATTTATAGTAAAAAAAAAATATATATATAAAGAAGAAGAAGTGTAAAAAATCTTAAATATTAAAGAACAAAATAAAAAAGAAATCAAACAAAATAATAAATAAAACAGTCTGTGAGAGGAAACATTCTGCATCTTTATTCTATTTCAATTAGGATAATTCATTATTAATTTTAGTTTCAAATTTTTTTTTCTTTTGTAATTCTATTATCCATCTAATCAATTTTTTTTTTAAAAAAACCTACCTAATTTTGCATGACACCAAAAACAAAAAAAGAAAATATTTACTCAACAGTTTTTAAATATGAATGAAACTGTAAATAGTTTTGGCGAATTTGCTTTAAAAACTATGCCATTATTTTGTTAAAACTTAATTAAACTGTGAAATGTGTTATTTGAATTTGATGGCTTATCAACCAGTTATTTCTGCAGTTTTATAAACTGTCAAAAATTTACCAGCAATACTAAAACCATATCATTGCAATTTCAATTCAATTCTTTTTTCATATTAGATTGACAATCTACAGTTACATATACAGCCTGTATCAGTAGTTAATGATTGCATTAGGATTATGTATATATATAATAAATCTTTTGTGATGGAAACTATATTTCTTCTATGTTGCAACAAATCAGAAATTATTTCTGAATAAAAGGGAATTATCATCAAAAAAAACTAGTAAGTTTCGTGGAAAATAAAAAAAAAATCATTTCAGCCATTTTCATATGTCAATTTTTTCTTTTTTCCAGATGTCATGCTAATATAAGTTACAACTACTTATCTTTTTTTTTCCAACTACTTTTTATTGTACATTTTCTTACTAAATTACCAATCAAACATCCATTTTTCTATTAATTACAATCTAAAAATTAGTTATTTATCAAGTGAATGTGTATGTATTTTGTTTTTGTATCATTTTTCCAATTTCGTAACAAATTCACTTTTCATAGATTATATGTGGCAAAATCAAAACCATTATCGTTCATTAAATGGTAAATAACATAAAAATGATTACAATCAACTGAATAAATTCGATATTCGATGCAATTGCTTTAAAGCATATAAAAGCATTGCTTACAAAATTAACATATCGTATTTCCATTAAGTTATTCTTACATTGGACATTGATAACGACGATAAAAAAAAAATTAAATAAAAATAGCATAATAGGCTTAACAAAACAGTGTAATAAAAACCATAAATTATCGATTAATAAAATAAATATTAAGTAAGTTTTTAATGGAAGAACCAATTATTGACAAATATGACGGTCCCATATTTAAGACAAAAAAAATTATATATTAAGTCTATTTAATCCGCCTAAAGCCAATTTGGTTCAACGAATATTTTTAACACAATATTTAATTATCGTTTGTAAGAATTGATAGAATTACTGAGACGAAAGTTAATTTTCTTTTTCCGTTTATCTTATTACTCAAATGCTCATAATGGACTCATGAAATCAATGCATGAAACTGATGACACATCATTTTCAATCGTTGCATAAAAATAATGTTTATATTCCCAAAAAACAAAGAATAAATGGTTTTGATTTTATCACAATATATCAAAAATATCTTGCCATTTGCTATATTTATTTATTTACGCAAATTGGTTAAATTAAAAAATAATAATAAAAGTCTCTATTTTGAATATTTCAATTTTATTTTAAATTACAGATTTTTGTGAATAAAGTTTAACCCAAATGTTTCAAAAAATTACATATTTTTAAAAAAAAATCTTTTAATTAAAATTGAATAGCAAGATCATTTTTGTAAATTTTTTTAAATTAATTTTTATGGTATTTTTATCTTTATCAATTATCATAAATTTCATATTGACTCCATATAATTTTATACAGCAAATACTTTTGCAACCAATTACGCGCAAATAAAATTTCTAACAATTTTTTATTTTTTTATTTAAAATAATTTTCAGAAGTGAAAAAAAAGCATTAAAATAAAACTTACACAACTCTTGGTGGTCTGATGTTTTGAATAGATAAATAATAAATACACCGTAGACTTACAAGTAATAGTAATAGCTGTTGTTGTTGTTGTTGTTGTTATTATTATTGACGTCGCATAGCGGCCATTTTTGTTGATAATTCCACTTTATTTTGTGTGCTGTTGGTGTTTTCAAGTCAAGTAGTAAATGTAAATACCACTCCACAACTTTATATAGCTTTAGGCTTTAAAATGCTTGTAACTTGCACAATGAACGAAGGAAAAACAATAGCATCAACAACACATTTAATAACATGCAAGAAAGAGAGATATAAAATGTTTTTTTTTTTTTTACTGTCGTTGGTTCGTAAAAATTCATTTCTGTTGGTAGTGCTGGTGATAATAAAGAATGTGTGCTGTTGTTGTTATTATTATTATTATTTTTATTTTTATTATTGTTATTGTTGTTACGAAGACCGGTATGTAGTATCCGCCATTTTGGTTTCGATTTCTTAATGAATGGTAGCTTCTTCTTATATTTATTTTTTCTTCTCTGCTTTATATCAAGAAATAGAATTTATTCTTCATTTACATTTACGTACTCGTTTGCTTTTCATTCATTAAACACTTTGAGATCATTTTAATTTTATATATATTATTATTTTTTTTTTTTTTGTTTTCTTTTTGTTTTATTATTTTTTTATTGAAAAGGATTAATTTATAATTTTATTGCTTTTAAAAAATACACTTTATTTCACTGTAATTTTATGACTGACTGCTTTCTATTTATTTTCGATATTAAATGCTTTTAAAACTTCTTTCTTTATTTTACGATATTTAACAAAAACACATAAGTAAAATTTTGTTTCTAATTCTGGCCTCTAGATAATTTGATTAAACTGTAGAAAACAAAAACATTCTATTGCTGATCATTTATTGTTGATGATGATATTTTTTAATAATAGCTGATTTTCCATTAATGATGTTTTCTTTTATTTCCAAATAAAAATTTTGCGCCTGTCCATCAATCACAATTTCATAAAATAGTTTTTTTTTTTCTTCCATTTATTATTAAATAATTTACTTCTCGTTTATTTTTCTTCTCTTTAGTTAAATTTTTATAAATCGTTTCCATAAATAATTATTGTTTAAGTGAAATAATTTATAGTTCTAATTGACACATTCGTATCATTGGCGATCTTGTTTCTTCATCACTTTCATAAAAATATCGTTGTTTTGGTGAAATATTGTTTAATTGAAGTCGCCGTACAGCTTCTTTTACCAAATTATTACTTTTTAACAATGCCTGTAATAATTCATATGGATCATCTATTGAATCATCTTTTTTACTATTTTGTTTATCGCAGGTTGATGGTTCACCGCTCCATGATCGACATGGTATGTGATATGGTGATGGTCTTGAACTTCTATTTGACCGTGATGGATTTGCTTTCAGTCGTAAATTTTCTTTTATTTCATGAACCAATTCTTCCATGGCTAAAACGTCGCTAGCTTGTTTACTTGGCATTGTTAATTGTATGTGATTTGTTTTTTGGTCTCCTATTTTGTTGGAAGTTATTTTGGGTTATATGCTACTCAAAATAAAACAACAACCACAAAAAAATGTATTGTTCAAATCGAAATAGATGTGAATTTTCTGTACTATTATGCAATTATTATAACGTAGTTTGTGTTTAGAAATTCTTTGTTTATCGTTTATCCAAACGGTTTCTATAGAAACACACAATAAAATATGGGAGTGACGTGCAAACACCACTAAATACAATTTTCTCGGTTACAAATATTTCTTATAATATTGAATTATGTATTGAAATTGTTTGTTTATAAAAATATTAATACAATTATTTATATGTTGTATAATATTTTTCATATACTCTCTTAATTAGTTTATACAAAAGTGTGTTCTACAGCTTCAATATGTGTGTGCGTTTAACTACTCCAATTTTTTTGTTATTTGTTTTTCTTTTGTTTGTAATTGATTTAAGTATAGTTTTCTATAATAATGGCTTTTATAATTTTAACGAAATAAAAATTAATTTTCATTTACTCTTTTCAAAATGAAAACTTTCTGTGTATGGAGTCCAGAATATAGTGAGCCTCTTGCTTGCCTGTATGATTTCAATTTTAATATATAATAATTTTATACTCAGTATATTCCAAACTGGATATTATGTATTAGATTTCTTGTTTCAAATAATTTCTATATGTTATTCGTCTTATGCGCGGCAATCGATTTTTAATTCACACACAAAAATACACCACCACATACAAAAAAAAACATATAAATTTTTCACACAGCAAACAAACTCTCTTTGTATTTTCTATTATGTATTTCTTGTAATTATATATTTTATATTTATACTTATAGAGACGGGAAAAGCTAACAAATACACTAGGCGTCGTCGATGTCGGTCTTTGAACCGGAAATCAATTTTTCTTTTCTACCAAAAACAAAATCTCCGTTTTCTTCTCTATTTATATTTTTGCTGCTTTATTATTTATTTACTTTGTTTGCTCATTAATTGATTTAAAACTTTTCTTTTAAATTTTTCTTTTTCTTTTTTTTTTATAAACACTACTATTTTATTAATATAAAACTAAATTCACAGTTTCAAATATCACTTTTTTTGGTACGGTTCGGCAAAATTTGTATTTTAAATATCATTTAATTTTTGTGTATTTCTAAAACTTGATAGATGTGCAGCAAAAAAATTAAAATAAAAATAATTATTTTTCTAAATAACTCGTTTCTTTTTTATTTTGCTTTTATTATTTTATTTATTAAACTCACTTAATAAATCGTTGGTGGTGTGTGATTTCTTTTTTTTTTATTATTTTTACAACTTTTGTAGTAGTATTTTTTCTTCTCTTTTTTTGTTTTTTTATTTATTAATAGTAAAGAGTGTTTTGAATAAAATATTTATACTTCTATATGCCTTTATGTATGTATTTATATATATTTTAAGCAGAGTCAAAATGAAGTTCCTCCTGCTTCAATGGTTACTAGCCGACTGAGCTCAAACTGAGAAATTGAGAATGTTTTCAATGGTACGAGTTCGTAATAGGCGCACAGTGTTATATTTTTATTCCGTACCAAAAACAATACATAAACAATAATAAATAAATAATAATAATATGATTCTCATTTCTTTATGGGCCCCAGATGGTATTGCCAGATGCATGAGAATGTTAATGACCTGATATGATGTGGAGGGAATTTTTATTTTATTTTGTGTGTATGGCTTAGGACTTTTTTTTAAAAAAAAAAAAAACTTTATTTCATTTTCGTTTTATGAATTTGAAAATTGCGTGATTGGTCATCAGTATGATGCAATTTTTGTAATAATTGATTTTATTCAGAATATAGATTATAAAATATTATTCATTTACAGTTTGTATAAATATTAAATTGTGGCTGAGTCATTATCATGAATAGCGGCTTCAAACTGGATTCAAAAACAATACAATAAACAAAAAAAAAAATATAGCCACATATACTTAACTATATTATGCATTTAAAACTTTAAAAGGCCTTGTGGAAAGTGATATGGTATTAAAACTGGTAAAATTGACAATAAATAAGCATATTAATTATGTGTATTAATGTATAAAAAAAAATGTAATCTTGTGTCCATGGTATGATTATTCCAAAGTATATATTCTAAATATGTTTGTATGAAAAATTCTATATATTTTATGTATTTTAGTGAATATTTCTTAGATTATATTTCATTTTATTTTGGTTAAATAATTTTAATCGGACAACACAAAATTCCGGGTAGTATATTCCTATCGGCACCAAACTTGTTTTGTGATATAACATTTACAAAAAAAGAAAGAAGAATAACATTGCGGATGAGCAGACTCAGCAGACAAACGATGTATCGAATAAAGTATTCTATGCATGAACTGTGAACATGACATATAAAAATAGAGACAAGTTTTTTTTTTTTCTAAATGAACACAATTTGTATGTTTCTGTGTGTGTTTTAAGAGAATCGGAGAGAATATTCACTACATGTAAAATCATATTTTGAATGTATATAATATGGATTTTCAAAACAGATTATTTTTTATCTCATTCTGTTTGTTGTTAATGAACGTACGTAGCGTTTGCCCTGGACACATTTTTATGCTACATATTGTAAAATGTAGCTAATATATATCGTATTTCTTATACGACTGCGTAACAGAAAATAAGACGAATAAAAAATTGTATTGAAATGAAATTTTCTCATGTAAACAAAACATGAATCGTAACCGTATCTATATATATAACTAGGTGTACCTGCATCGCGCAAATTAAAATAATTTGTACTAACCTATACGTGTATTTCCTACAGTATTTTGTTCCAGAATTATTTTATATCGACTATTATTTGTTTTTAGATTTAAATCAAATATTCTAAAATTGAAAACAGCGAAGCCAATGGGAATGAATCTAATAATCTAATGTAGATTAATATCATTTTATAAGTTATGTAGGTATATGTTTCGTGTTTCCAAGCCCAAATCATAAAGGCAACCAAAGATTATGAACATTAAAAATTCTGGAATTAAGATCCATTATATAATGTGTTTTATTTACTTATTTTATAATATGTATTACATATAAACAAAAACGCGCGCAACACACATACTGACATAGAAATACTACACGCAAGTTTACTATGCTACAACAACATCACAAACAACAAAATGTTAGAAGAGCAAAAAAAAAGTAGGAAAACATTATTAGATTTAGGTAGTATTATATAAATCGATATGAACTGGGGTTCTTTAATAATGTCTAGGGTTGATGATGATTTTTGGGTTTTTTCCACGATATCAGGCGACAATAACTAATTCAGAACTTTTCTATATATAAAATATACATAAACGTAATATATGGATGTGTATAAGATATTTAATATAGAAAGAATACTAGAAAAGCTGAATATGTATTTATAATGTAAGCATTTGTCGAAACGAGGGAACAGGTTTCATCATAATATTTATAATATAATATTAAAAAAAAAAAAAAAACCAAAAATACATGCCTTGGGATTTATAAAATGAGCTCCGAAAAATTAAAGAATGAAAGAAAAAAAAATCGCACCATAACAGCTAGTATAAAGGTTCAAGGTTAACTTTTATTATTATGGGCTGAGGAAGTATATAAATTATACTTCTTCTTTTTCTTCTTCTTCTTCTTCTTCTTTATTTTTTCTTTTCATTTATATAGAAACAGAGAGACAGTCATGAACATGGAACATGAAAATAATGGATATCTCGCATGTGTGCAAAGAATGTATAATATTATGAACCAGTCATTTTCTTAATACATATATTATATTCTATTTTACACACACGTACAATAAGTACTTAAATCCTAGTAAGCACAACTAGTATATTTATAAAATTGATAAAATAATACGCAAAATAATTCAAATTTATAAGAAATAAGCTGGTTTTTAATGAAAGCGATGCCAAAAATTTCAATACTGTGTTTAGTTGTACACTTTGTACCTCGTTCGTTAAAACTAATCATTGAGGTAGTGCGCAATAAATGATTTTTAAATTTTATGCAACGTATACACACATATTAACCAGCCAAACATTTACGTATAATAATAATAATTAAAAAAAAAAAAACAAAATACTTTATAAAAGTTAATATTATTTCGATTGTAAAGTAGGTAACTAAATGCTTATCGCCCATTTACAGTTTACACTCTTTACTACAGATAACTTTTAGTGATTATACAAAATAATTTTTATTATTATTATTTATAAACACATAATTCACGTAATGTATTTAATAATTGCTAATAAAAAAAAAAAAAGAGAAAAGATTAGACTCAAGGTTTGCACAGAAATGGTGTGCGCGATAATAATATATTAATTCTTTATTTCATAAATTATTTTGTTGTGCCCAAAAACGCGATAAATAATTGTAAATTCTAAACAGAATGCTGCTTGTGCTAAATTTTAAAGGGTTCTTACACAAAAATTTCAACATTTCAACTTATATATGATCTTAGTAAATTTTTAAATAGATCAGAAGGCATCTGTTTCTCCTTTGATGCATATGATTCACCGGATAGTTAGTCAGACTCAGTTTAATAATTATTTACTTAAATTTGAAGTAAGTACCTCGTGTAATCGTTTTTATTAATCTTGCAATCAAAAAGTAATAAAGCACTTACATTCAACTTATAACATCTAAAAAGATAACTTATGCATTTGGTAGACTTTGGTTTAGATGAAATCGAAAGTGACAAAAGTCAACAACAACCAGTAATAACCACTCAATAAATTTGTACAAAGTTAACCGATTTTTTTTTTTTTATTACAATCAAAAGCCTCAAACCCCTTAGAAATTAGAACTTATTTCAAAAGAATTCACTTAAATACATTTAATTAACAGCAATATAATTTGTCCAAAAGTAAAATCATTTTTTATGATGTTCGGATTTTCCTTGCAGTAAAAATAATGTCAAATTTTGCTTAAAATTCTGTGCCATATTGCTCTTGAAAAATGTATACGAGTATTATGTAATGGTATGGTATGGTAATTCGTTCCATACCAGATTTTTTTTAATATATAAAATACATGCGTTTTTTAACTGCCGAAATTCACACCCAGTTCTGTGCGCTGTGCCCAGACGTGCGCACGAGGGGGTGGGGTGTGGGGGGGTATTATTCCCCCCCTGAGTTTTGAGAAGTTTTTTTTTTAGATCGATTTTGCAATCGTCGACGATAATTTGGAGAAAATAGTATCTTTTTTCACTTTTTCAAAAGT
>JAABKK020014227.1:8843-21261 GCA_011634745.2 Catotricha subobsoleta
TACAATACGAATAATAAAATGATCGATAGTCTAGTTTTATTATTTGTTACTGAATGTTTAGGCTTATTACAGTAAAAGGTTTTTAAATGATACACGCCTTCGGTCACACTATACACTCGCGTTTCATATAAAATTCGTGACATTCAGGGCCGTACCTACTAAGAGGCTCTGAGGGCTTAGCCAGCTCTTGAATTATTAGAGCCAGCTCTAGGTAAAGCAAAAATAGAACATTTTTTCAAGTGCTCCAACATACAGCGCGGTTTTTTTCGCGGTTTACGTGTATGAATACTAACTTTATTTATGGTCTTTCTGTGTATTATTTCAAATTTAGTTTGGTAACCATGACCAACCTATTATGAGCGACTATAAGTAATTTAAACCACGTATTCATAAAATATTATGTCAAATATTCGAGGCTTAGCCAGCTCTGTGATTTTGCGCTGGTTACGGCTCTGGTTACATTGAAATCGTTTCATTTAGAGCAGGTTTTCAATTAGACACATATTTCATTTAGAGTGGTTTTACTGTATTTAAAATCTATTACATCGCATATAAAAAAAAAACATACAATACAATATCTTAACGCTAAACAACTTATCTCAATTATTTTAATTTGATAAAACTTCTAAATAATCAGAAATGAATAGCTATCTCTGGTAAATCTTTCTACTCATGAGAATATAACGAACACTTAAGGGAATATATATATTTAATATTCGATGCGGAACTGTATATTTTCGCTATTCGTTGCATCGCTAGCCTAAATCATCTTCAATACCATAATTAATTAATTATTAATTATATATTTCAATTTTCTTCTCCTTATTTTTTTCTGTTTTTATTTTTTGTTTTAAATTTAATTTATAAGATATTCAAATTATTTATCCCTCGAAAACCTTCATCAGAGATCTACGATCAAAAGCATACAGGATATAAAAGGGTATTTGTATTAACATTAGTAAAAATTAAACAAAAAAAAAACAAATAATAAAAAACAGTAAACTTAATTTTCTTGTGAATTTGTTTTTTGAATTGAAAATTCTAAAATTTGATGAAAAACTATTTTGCCTGATACCCAATTTAACGCCTTTATAGTTGATTTGCTATTTTTACTAAATTTATCTCAAACAATTTCAATTGTCTGCCAATCAATTATTAATAATAATAATTTAAAAAAAACAAACAAACAAACAAACAAATAAAGAAAAACAAAATTATAGCTCAATTGTAAATATTAAAAAAGAAAATTAATGTGATTTTCGATTTTAAATAAGTTTGAACTTTTATTGAACGGAAAACTTGTGGCTGTAGTATATAAATTCTATTTTCTTCATATCCAAACACACCCCGTTTTCCATCTAAATGCTTTATCTAGCGTTGGGCACAGATTATTTTTCGATCGTAGATCAGATCATCTTATATATTAATAAAAAATAATAATTTTAAGAAAATGATTTACACAAAATCGATCAGATTATTTATTATTAAAACGATCTGACATAGATCGCAATCTGATCCATTTTATTATTCATACATCAGATCGCGATCTGTGCCCAACACTGTGATTTTTCAATGTCGTTTTTTTTTTTTTTTTAGTGAAAATATTTACCAATGATTTTTGTTTATTTGTTGCTGAATATCAACGAAAAAAAAATTAGTGAACTTTAATTATTTATACTTTATTATAATTAATATCAGTCTATAGTTGCATTTTGTGATAAAAAAATAAAAAAAATAATAACGTGACAAAATATAATAAATCAATTTTTTAAATTGACGACAAACAAAAAATATTTTTTTTGTTTTCTTTTGTTTTTTCTCTTTAGTTTTTGTGTAAAACAGAGAACCATGGACTGTACGTAGCTAAAATTTAAATTTTTAAAAATAGTAACTATTTTTTTAATTTGACAAGTTCTATAGCTGTGTACATGCTTGTTTATTATATATGTCTTTGTCTTATAATATTTAAGTGCTGGGTCATTGTCTACCGCTGATTTATTTTTCTGTTGAAAATTAAAAAAAAAAAAACTAACATTTTTAATTTTTAGTTTATTTTATATATAAAAAAAAAAATGGTGAATATTAATTAATGAAAATATTTATTCCAAAAAAAAAAAATATATATAAATATATAAATATAAAAGTAATAAACTTTAATATTAATAATGCATTGCAAGAGTCTCATGCGCATTAATCATAAGCAAAATAACTTAATAATTATAACATTATAATGTTCAATATTAATAAGACAATTTAACGTAAAGTTCAACAGTGTGCTGGTAATAATGGGTCTTAATAAAAGGATGGCTATAAGGACGTTTCCGGAAATCTCCACCTCACACGCACATCGGACTGATTTGTGAAGTACATTCACAAATGTGGTCAGTACAATCCGTTTCACACTACATCCATATTTGACTAATTAGTCATTATATAATGTTTAAGTGCGAACGTGTATTGTTTGAAACGCATTTCGCGAAAAAATAAAGAAAATTAGTGCGAACCCGATCAACCACTCGACATCGACCTTTAACGAACGGTTAGAACCTTAACGAAATCTTTAAAGATCTTTATAGATCTTTAAAGATTTCGTTAAGGTCCTAACCGTTCGTTAAAGATTGATATCGAGTGGTTGATCGGGAAGTGCGAGTCGGAAACATCCTCAATACTATAACTACTTTAAACGAATTTCAACATTATTTTCTTCTATCTGAATATCTTGCTATTCATTCAAATTTACACATTTTTAGAATTGATTTTTACATTTTTAGGTAAAACCAAAATAAAATAAAAATATTGTTTGTATTACGTTTCATTTCAAATATCGGTAACACAAGCTTCCTTTAAACTCCAAACTATATACGAATATAAATAATATTTCATAGAATTATTATAGTATAAAACTACGTGTACCTTTACTAATTCATTGTGACATTAAATATATACCTGTTTTGTTTTTCTTTTTAATTATTGAACAAGAAAATAGGTCCAGAGATTTGTTCGCAAGTGAAAATCAAAAACCCAGTATTATGATAAATAATATACCCAACCTACGAACATTTCTAATTGTGATTTGAAACAGTGAAAACAATTAATCCATATAAAATAATAAATCTAGATTTAATAATCCAATTGCTTTGAACGCGCACACAGCAAATAGATGAATTTAAATATCCATTGAGATGATAAAAATCTATTTTTATTTTTATATGTTTTGTGTTATTGGAGTGGATGCAATAAATTTACAAAATCCATGAAAAATAACGCGTAAAATATTTTATTGTCAAATTTTACTATACAAGCACAACTTTAATATTTAATGGAAATTTTCATATTAAACATCGCGTTGATGCCAAATTCAGTTATTTATTTTTTTGCAAATGCATTACATAAATAAAATAATCAATTTTCTTTCAATAAACCAGAACAAATAATTTGTTGATTTGATTTTGTTGGGTAAAAATAATAAAATATGTTCAGTAAATCAATTCATTTTTTTCAGTAAAAAAAAAATTGTTATTCAGTAAAAATAGCTAAAAATCGATTGAAATCACATTTTCCTTTAGTCAAAGAGCTTCAGATGGCTTCTAATGGCTTTATACTTAGATATGTAATTGATGCCCTGATAGGCTCGGCGCGTTAATAAATGTAGCTTAAAATGAGTGTTTCTTCTTTTTACTGAACGTTAAATAGCAGCCTTTTAACAAAAAGCAAAAGAAAAACTTTCGCTTAAACTTTTAAAATTGACGTATTTTATATTATTACTGGGATTCTTGCCGTGTTTCATGTGTTCATTCGAACATTCGTGTACATTCGGAACAGTGATGAAAACATTTAGATAAAACTATCTTAAATGGTTATCCTGGATAATCATTTGTCCATTTTCATTTTTTTGTGTAAGAATTGATATTGGTTTTGCGTTCAGACCAGGAACCAAGCTCCAATAAATCCGACACTAGTAATTGATCCATTTGTTCCATGATTTGTTTTGTTTTTTTCTTTTCCTTTTGGATTTTATTCTTTCATAATCATCAGAACCAAACTAGTCGAAAGAAAAAAGAAATTTCAATAATATGTTACCAGAAATACGAAAATATCAATAAATGAATTTATTTATTTTTTTATTGAAATGTTTTTTATATAGTTTTTTTTTTTTTTTATTTAACACCGTATGCGAATAATAAAAATTAACATTTAGTAATAGAAATAAATAGAATTAGGCAAATTATATTATAAATTGATCGTAATCTGTAAATTAAAATATAAATACTGTAGGTAATTTTTCTTCTTAATAATCAAATTTCAAATAAGAACATATAATATTAAATGTTTTGAACGAATGGAATTAACATGAAAGGCAACAAAATAAAAAAATTATGGTAAAAATGTAGTAGCATCAAAATTAATTCAATTTGAAAACCATTTGAAGGATTTATTAATAATCGGATCCAAATTATTAAAATATTATTAATAGATTCATTGAGCTGGTGTTTAACAATTTCATGCTAATATGTTTTCAAAATAAATTATTATTATAAAAAATAATTTAATTAATTAAATTGTTTATATAGGGGTAATCGAACCGTAGATTAGGTAGACATATATATTTTCTTTTTATATAAACTTATTATTATTTTAATGATGAATAATAGAAAACCGCATTTGTGAAAAAGCTGTTTTGCACAAACTATATTTTCCGAAAATGATTCGAATTAAGTAAAAAATAAAAAAAAATAATACTGTAATAAAATACATGAACTATAAAAATATGGTAAATTGGACATTTGAAATTTTAAATTATACAATAATATTTTTTTATTTTATTTTTTATTAAATATAAATGAAATTCCTCAAAAGTGAATAAAACACATTTTTTTTCTAGAAATTTGAATTCAAAACTATGAAAATTCATTTTTATTTAATCTATTTAAAATATATTTTATACAAGTATTTTTTTTTTAATATAAACGTATCTGAAATGTATAGATATCTGAGATAAGTATTATATCATTCTTATCTCAAATATTATCTTAGATACTTGATGATTTGCAATCGTTCGATTGCAATCGTTCGATTGCAATCGTTCGATACCTATTTTATTTGATTTACTCGTTCGACATCTAAAAAGAAATTGGAATTATGCACGTTTGATAACATGGACAAAATGTATATATTGCCGTGTTCTTTTATCGATTTCATGTGAAATAGAATTGAAAACATTATTTTAATATTAAATTAGAGTTATATTAATTACAAATATAGAATCAAATTGATGAAATCGAACGTCATTCGATTTGTCGTTCGACAGCAAAAAAAATAGCTCTCGAACGACAGATCGAACGTTGTTCGATTTGGCATTCGATAATTAATAAAAATGAACAAATCGAAAAGCATATAATTCTCCCAAATCAAACGATTGTTCGATTCAATCAAAATCGAAGAGCATATAATTCCTACCCAGAGGAGATAATGCGAATAAATAACATATTTCTAGAAAATGCTTTTTTTAACGCGAATCGTGGTAATTTAAATGGCCCCTTAATTTAAATTTAAAAGTTAAAGTAAATGTTTTTTGTTTTTTTTTAACACACATAACGGATTACTTACAAAAACCAAACGAACAAATTGCATATATATAAATTTTAAATGTCTGATAATAATTCGTCAGTAATTATTGAAAATATAATGTACTTAATTCATACGTCAAATTAGAAAATATGGTTTTCTATTTAAAAAAAAGAACAAAACAAAAAAAGAAAAAAAAAAGAATAATTGATGTGGCTATAACTAAATATTGAAACTATATTTATAATATATATAATTATTAAAACATGAGGCTTCTGTACATATCTCTAATAATATATAAATATATATATATTTAATTTATACATAAAACATAATTATTAAAAAAAAAAACATTATCTATATTTATAAAAAAAAAATTGAACCATTTAAATAAAATTATTGAAAAAATTAATAAATAAATAAAACACAATATATTGCTTTAAATATTATATAATTAAAAATATATTTTAAAAAGTAATTGTAAATAAAATTATATTTTGATATATACAAAAAAAAAAAATAAAAAAAGAAAAGAAAGGAAATCCAAATTGATATGATATAATTTTTTTTTTCGTTGTTGTTTCTAAAATATTTTTTTTTAAATTTTCTATCATCACTTTTGAAAACGAGAAATAATGAAATGTAGCTTTAATTTTAAGGTTTGATTTTTTGTTGTTGTTTTTTTTTTGTATCCTTTGTTTTTTATGCTCCAAAAATTTTATTTTCTTATTCAAAATTTTTAAAACATATATAAATATACAAAATAACACATAATAGACACCTATATATGAAAATAAAATTATATGAAAATAAAAACAAAATAAATAAATAAATATTTTATCGGATGATGATGATGACTGATGTATTAACACATTATACATAAATTAATGGATAAATAAAAATTTACTTGAGTGTTAATAAACATTGAATATTAAATTTTGTTTTTTATTTTATGTCTGAACCACGTAACGTACTACCGCCCCGCCTACCCCACCTGGGTGTTAACGAAAATGTATCAACAAAATGATGCGGTCTATTTAAAAATTATTTGAAAGAAGGATTAAATCGTCGAAACATTTCATTCATTGCAAAGTATAATGAAATACGTTGAACTCATTCGATGCGTACTATTTATTTGGATGAAAATTTTATGAAAATCAATTTTGTGATTTTCTGATGCATAACAAATGTACTGAGTCGTATGTAACCACAATAACGAAATGTTGGTATTACCTTAATGACTCATAATCGATTTGGTAGATTCAACATGTTAAAAATATGTGAGTGGAAAATTTCCGTAAATATTTTTGGGTAGTTAGGGTAAGAGAATTTTCTTTCTTTTATTTTTTTTTTGTTGATGGAAAATTGCTAGCGGTTTTATCAAAAATTGCGGTGGTAAAACATATTTTTTTTGCTTTATATATGCATATTAGATATTGGTCATTCAACTCATTCCATAATACATTTTCAAATCAATTTATTTATTCATTTTATTTTGCTCTTTTCATAATTATATTTTCAATATTTTCTCTGCCTATATTGTTGAACATTCTGTTAAGCTGATTGTTATTTTATTCATTTATCGGTTCACTACCCTATTCTTATATTTATTTTTCAACATTTTTTTATGAAAAAAAAAATAAGTATTTTACTGGTTATATGATTGATATTATAGAGTGGCCCTTATTTTTTTAAATTTCGGAATTTTGACTGATACTCTCTCCCTAAATTTGTTTCTTTGGATACAAAAAATAAGTCTGCAAAATACGAAATCGATCGGAAGAGGGGAAACCGCCCCCCGCTGGGGGTATTGAATTTTTGTATCTAAAAATCTAATGAAAAAGAGAAGACCTGCACTAAAAAAATCTATATTTTTTCTATAAACTTTTCAAATTTCTTTTATAATTATGCAATTTAGTGTTTAAATTTAAAAAAAAATTAAAAAAATTAAGTGTTTAACAGAATATGCCAAGTAGAAGAGAGGTTACCTTCAAAATACCATATAATTACTATTTTCGGCATTTTGAAGGTATCTCAGCAACCAGACACAAGCAGTTTTTTCTTTTTTTTTGGATTCGTGAAGTATTAAACTTTTAAACACTTAAATGTAATTCTAAAATAGCGTATAGTTTATAAAAGGAATTTCAACTTTGAATAGAGTGCGTACTTTTACACGCAGTTTTTATTAGATTTTCATACAAAACAGCTTACCCCAGCGGGGCAGTCTTCCCTCAACCCATCGACTCCATATTTTGCAGATTTCATTTTTGTATCCACAAAGGAACAAAATTAGAGGGATCGTCGCAAAATTCCGTTATTTCAAAAATATTTGCCACTCTAGTATTAGATACCATTATTTTTTGTTAAACTTTTTGGACAGCATTTAAATAAATAATATGTGCGAGTATGTATTAAAAATTCATAAGAAGTATGGAGTCTGTGAATGTATACTTATTTATTTCATTATTAATTTTTGCTGTTTTAAAAGAAAGAAAAAAAGTAATACGTCTCTAAAAAAAAAGAAAAAAGAAAAAAGAAATAATAATAATAAATAAATATTTATTTATATTATATACGTAAAAAGGACAGACTAATTATATTTGTTTCGTAAAATTTAATGTTCTTTTTATTTTTACATATAAATTCTTTGAGCTTTTAGAAAAAAGAAAAAAAAAATTCTTTCATTTTCTTAAAACTGTTCACTTTGTATAATATCTATATTTACGTACGTGGGTCCATTATTTTTTGGTATTACGTGCAGTCCTTCAGACAAAATATATCTCTTTTCAAAAAAATAAAAATAAAAATAAAAATAAAATGAAATAACTTTTCTTTTTCTCTTGTCATTTGAGCCTTACCTTTCCTTGCCTTCAATTACAAAGTCTTTTTTCTTTTTTTTTTTCATATCTTTTTGTTCATACCTATCCTTGATATTACCTCGTACCGATCGACCTACGCTAAAAAGAAAAAACAAACTGATAAAATATACAATTTTCTTTTCATGCCCACATTAGAGGAAAAACAGTTCATACCCGGCAAATCCCAGAAACCAAATGTAAACTCGCTTAAATGTCAAAGGTCGTTTCTATGTTAGCTTTATATTATAATATACACACGCACAAACACCAGTCAGTGAATGGGAAATTGTATGAAAATATTTTATTTTATATATATGTACCTAATAATAATAATAATAAACTGGTAAGACACGGTTGCAGGGTGTATTAGTTAAAATATATTTATGAAAATGAACTTATTTAACGTATAGAAATTAATCTTATATAACAAAAAACAAACAATTGCCTATTTAACATTTCTATGGTTGATTATTTATATTCCGCGTATAGAATAAATGGATACGAATATTAAGGATATATATCGTATTATTATTCTTATTATTTCTATTCATTCTCCAAGTAGGTGTAATAACAATAATGATACAATTTCAGCTTTAACATCATTTATATATATTCTTTTTATTTATTTGATAGTTAGACTTTTGATAAATAATACTGATAATACTAATAATCATAATAATCATAATAATAATAATAAAGCAGAAAATTCATAATATAATTATATACAAAAAGCTCTTATAGAATCAAATAGCATATAAATATAACAATAAATGTTATGATTGTTTACAAGATGTCTTACAAGTTAATTTTCCATTAAATGATTATATATTGTTATATATATGCGGTTTAAATGTCATGACATTTAAATTTGGTATAGAAATTAATATTAATTTTTAATATAAATATTGTGTCGGGTGTATTTACATTTTCAATAGTATCAATATAACATCAAATATATATAGTAAAAATGTTTTGCATGCTTCTCGCATATATCCATTATTCGAAATAGGTGGACACTTTTATCTATCAAATATTTATCGTTTGATCTATATGTTACCTCTATTTACTACCTATACAAATCCCAATAGACATTTTTAGACAGTTGTCTAAATACTGGTTATATAGCTTTGCTATAGACTATATAAAGTCTGTATATCGAACACTCTTGTGTGTCTATAGACTGTCTATCGCGTTAGACAATCTTAAGACAATCTAAGATAAACTATAGTCTGTCTAAAGTGATAGATAGTCTATAGACACACATGAGTGTCCGATATACAGACTTTATATAGTCTATAGCAAAGCTATATCCTGTATTTAGACAATTATTTAAAAGTGTATCTATAGACAGTCTAAAACTAAAAAATGTCTATAGGGAATGCTAATGCATATGACTAAATATATATTTCGGTGTATATAGTTTTATTTTCATTCTATAGTTTGTAGACAACATTTAACAAAACATTTTACTATATACTGTCTAAAAATGAATACACAGACTTTTTCTATAACGTATTTTTCTCTATATATAGCTTAAGTATAATTTTTCTGGAATGAAAACTTGTAAAGGAAAAAGTTTGTTCGCATTCAAAATCAAGCACATGCAATAAATAATTCAAGTTTGGCTAAGTACGCCCGTAGACTTTGCGGCACCTTTTCTAATATCCCATCCAGTAATATTTGAAAAATAAGTTCGCGCTATCCGTCCCGTATCTACACATTCATCCACACATATATTTAGGGAAATATGTATATATATCTACTGTCATGCCATCCACATTTCTGGTATATACTACCATTCAAAATATCGGCACCCACTATTCCGCATCTACAAATACGAAAAGATTTTTAAGTATTAGTATTATAAATGCAGAAAAGCATGAAAACATCTAACATATAAGTAATATTTATTCATCTTAATAAAAAAAAAAAAAAAAAATATGCTTTATAATGCAAATATAATATTATGATTGATATTTCCATTCAATAACATTATATGAAAAGACAAAGGATACAAGAATATTTACTCAATATATATAATATAAGAGATATTAACAGAAATGATAATAAATTGTACAGAAATACTCTTCGATTCGTATATTATTGAAATTCCGCACACTCATAACATAACCCAATAGCTAACAATAAAATATATATGTTATGGATGGAAAAAGAGAGATGCTACTTTGGTAACTGTGGATTTTTGATATCGTTTTTTTGTAGGTATTATTATTGTGAAAACATTTCCGTTGTAAACTTTTATAAATGTACTCTGTACGTAACAGTTTGAGGATATTGAACTCGAATTTTATATAATATAATAATGCCATGCCTAGCTTTATAATCTCTGTGTATAGCTGTTTTGTAGCTTTAGGTAAAATATTTTATATGAATTTTGTATACATTCGTTTCATAGACTATAATAACATAATAAATAAAAACTTTACAAATAATATGCGTTTTTTTGTTGTTGTTTGTATTTAGAGATGTGTGTGGCGTTAACTTTAGCTATATAGTTGTTTAACTGCGTTATATGCAATTTTCATAATTTTTGCGGAAAATTTTGTGCTATCTATTCGTTTAACAAAAGTTATCTCCATTTAAATTCCATATTTGTCGAAAATAGACTGTTTATAAGATAACATATTAATATTTGTGTGATTCATTGGTTATATTAATATTTACATTACATATGTGGATATTTTAATATTTATAGATGATGCCATAAGGCTATTATCAATTTTTGTATGGCTATCAAATTAATAGAAAATATAGAACTTGCAAATAATATCTAGATAAATTCTTTCTTTTTTTTTTATTGTTATTTTAACAAATCAATAAACATATGAGTTGTAAGGATTTAAAACTCGCTAATTACACTTTTGTGAAGACCGTGACATCGCTTTTGCTGTTCATAATCAACACATTTTATATTATAGATATTGTTCATTTGCCGAATACTATTTTGCTGAAAGTCATTTTGTCGAAATTAATTTTCCGGAAGTACAATTTTGCCGAAAGGAATTCTATATGTATCGACTTGGCTATCATTCCATCATTCGTACATCCAGCATAATTTCATTCTTTTCATAGTTTCTCCCCGCTTGGGCTCAGCAAAATGTATACTTTTCGGCAAAATTGTATTTCGGTTTAGGACTTGATCGTGTAAATTGTTTTTGGGCAGCGATATGACTTATTGTACATTTTGAGAACTTTTAAAATAAAATTGGAGAGTTTTCATACAGTATGATGGAAGTAATTGTGAGTTTTAATTGTAAATGGTAGAAAATTTAAGATTATTTAATTTTATTTTAAAACGGGAATAATTTTATTGGAAAATCAAAGATACATAAAATAAATATCACCATCATAATTGAATGTATAAATGAATTCGACGCAGATTACCATCTTGAAAACAATAATAAATAGAAATCACCATTACTCATCTGAAAGCTCTAATCGAGGGGGGTTTAATGTATAAATCAGCAAGACCAATTAATTTATTATCACAAAACGATCATTTGGCCCGAGCAACTATTTAATCTACATAATATTAATCAAAATATTTAAAAGAAGACTTGTGTAAATTAAAACCACTATTAAATAAACAAATAATTGTAATTTAAAGCCGCTATATCATACATACATACATATAAATATAAAATTAGTATTAGAAATGTTAATATTACACATAATACAAATTCAATAAACTTTTCAGTGGGTTTAAGTAGCTTAGATATAAGAATTTTATTTTAATAGAAAATTTTCAAAATTAATTCATGAAATCAAAAAAGAAAACTCAATAGTATGCGAATTGCGCAAGCAGAAACTATATAAATCATGCTTAAAATTTGTTGGAAAATACCGCGTAGTGTATGTAACAAAGAAAACTTATTATATTAACTAATCAATAAAATACTTTTAGACTTTAGTCATTATGTAAAACTTTATAATATTACATAAATAGAAAAATAAATGATTATATTAAAATTAAA
>JAABKK020014238.1:0-21261 GCA_011634745.2 Catotricha subobsoleta
ATATATGTAGAAATTTTGACAGAAATTGTAGAATTGTAGCAAAATTGTAGAATTGTAAGTTTTGTGAAACAGGGCCCAGCTTTAGTAAAAGTCTTTTTGAAAATACACATTATTCCATCGCTTGTATTTCGTCCATTATCTAATATTATTTGTTGAAAACTCATATGTACTCATTCTATAGCAATAAAATGAAACTATAGATGTCTCTTCTTTTATGTTTCAATCTTTACTTATTTGTAAGTTTGTACCCTTTAGCGTAGACACATTTATTTATTATTAGAAAATAAAAACAAAAATTGAAAACGTGTCAAAACATTATTTTAATTGGATGCACCTTTGGATACACATACACATAATGATGATTTTAATGGAGTCTTAACCATTTAAAATAAGTTTAACATTATTAAATCCAATTTTATTATAAAATAATTGTGTTTATTATCGAAAAAACACATTTTAAAATATAGCATTTATCATCTGAGCATGGGTGAAATAACAAATATTATACTATGGATCATTAATTAACTCATATGTGTCGAGGGTAACTACGTTCTGATTGGCTAGAATGGTTGAGTCGAAATTTCATTATTACTATATAGTGTATCTAGAGTATTAGAAGATATAATAAGTATTTTAGCTGAAATCTACTTTGGTTAAATTGATCCAATGTTGATTTAAACGGTTAATGAAACGCATTTGATACTATTTTATGAATTTGATCAATTTGACCAAAAAACAATATATTCGTTAAATTGTTTCAAAAAGGACTAAATAAATAAAGTACAAATACAAATAATAAAGAAATATAAGGCATACTTAATTATTGAGTAAATAAAACCAAACCAAAAATGTATGACAAAAATTGGATATATTACAATTTGTTTTATTAGATGAATTCTACCAAACATTTTAAACTTTTTCTTTAGCTATTTTTATAATGAAAATTTTGTTCTATTAATATTTTTATCAAATAAGTATTTTTAGTCACGCTTCTTCAACCTGAAGCTGAAACATATAATTTAACTAAAAAAAAAATATTTATCATTTTACGAACTAAATATTAGGAAATAATCATTTCCAATAAATTATAATTATTTTATTAAAAATTGAGATAGTTCAAAATTATCTAAAAATCAATTAGATGATTTCTGTAGATAATACAAGATTATCTAGATAAAATTATCTAAAGATAATTTTTCATGTAATCAATTAAAAATGTTCAACGGCTTAAAAAAAATGGAAAAAAGATACTATTTACAACAATTATTAGTGATCTCTGGCAAGATTTAGTAATAATTTATCTACATAACAAATATATAATTGATATTGAACTTGATAGAAAAATTCGTGACAAAATGTTGAAGTACGCTTTAACATTTTTAATTTATCTGCTCTGGCTCTCTAGCCAATTTCGGAAGATTCAGTATTAATTTTTTTTATCATTTTTAAGCCGAATCTTCCGAAACTGGTTATTTATTTCCAAACCAAACCAAGTGTAAGAAAATTGAAAATCTGCTCCCGAGATATAAGTAATTCGGAGGAGCAGGATAATAACCAAAAATATTAATTGTTGTAGAATTTTTTTCAAATCGAATCTTTAACTTATAGAGCTGAGTGCTCGAAAGTCAGAGCACATAAAACAAAAGTTAAAGTATACTTTTGTTCGAAATATTGTCACGAATTTTTTTGGAAAGTCCAATTTCAATTATTTGTAATCGTTCTCAAATAGTAGACGAATTAGTACTTAATCTTGCAAAAGATCACTAATAATTTTTAAACTTTTATGTTGTAAATACATATTATATTTTTTCCATTTTTTTTTAAACCGTCGAACATTTTTAATTTATTATCTGAAAAATTATCTTTAGATAATTTTATCTAGATAATCTTGTATTATCTACAGAAATCATCTAGTTGATTTTTAGATAATTTTGAACTATCTAATCTACGTCATTTATCTAGATAATATTTTTCGTTATCTATGCCAACACTGATAATGAATACGTATTATTGAATGGACTCTATTCATGAAGGTTCGTATTCTACGCGTTCGTTGTGTAATTTAAGAAATATAATACCACTTTTATGTAAGACCCACTTAATTCTTATAGAAGTCGAAAACATAGAAACTGAACACCAGAATGGATTCTAAAAATTAATTATATGCGTAAGTACTTAGCTTTCTGTATTAAAAAAAAAAAAAAAAAAAAAAATATTAATGCGGCATTTTAAATTTACAATAAATTTTGCTAGAGTGCAATACTCGAGATTAGTCGAACCAGTCGCAATTAAAAATGTTTAGTCATATTCGCTTATTAAAATATTCTTTAAAACTAATATACGTATAATTAAATGAATCATTAATTCTTATTAATTACTTTTTTGCTGTATTTTGTTTCAAAATCATTTGTCCACCTTTCATTTCGATTTTACCTTCTTTTGTCATGGCTGCAACTTGTGCTTTGGTCATTCTTACTTGCTGAACCTTAACAACTTTATCGCCAATTTTCATATTTATTAAATCCGAAGATTTTCTTTTACCGGCATCTGAGGCTGTTGTCGATGACGTAGCAATAGTTCTTGTGTTACTGGTGGGCGTTTTATTATTATTGCTTACTGGTAAAATTGACTTAGTGGTGGTAGCTGTTATTGATTTTTTCTGTGGTTTTTCCTTGGTAAGAGTTGGATTTACCGCCACATTAGCTTTTGTGGAAGAAGAAGCAGCTGCACTTGCAGACCGAGTATTAGGCGATTTTTTCGTGACTGTGGCATTAATGGTTGAGGGACTATTTTTTCGCTCAGAACTTGCTATGCGTTTAACAATTGTCACATTTTTCGAACCAGATTTCGATGCACTCATCGTTGAACCGCTTCTCTTTAAAGACGTTATTTTTGGTGTTCTTTCATTATAATCATCACTTACTTCTTGCTTTATAACTGTTATAGATTTTCTATCAGATTGCAAATAGTTCTTCAAAATCGGTTCATTCAGTGATTGAGATGATGATTCTAATTTTATCTTAGTTTGAGATTTCGCTGGTGAAATATCATGGTCATCGATTGGTAATATAAAATGATTTTCTTCAGATTCAAATTGTAATTGATCATCGCTTAGATTTGCTAGATTGTCAGCTGAAATCAATTGTTTGCTGTTATTACTGACTTTTGAATTGACCATAATATTGTCTTCAATAATATATTCTTCTAGAATTTCAACTTCTTGATTTCTCTCTTTTTTTAGTTGACGCGCTTTATCATCATTATCGTAAAATGCTATTTCAACAGCATGTTCTAAATCGCTATGCGCTTGCAATTTATCTTCCGTAACGAAAATTGAGTCACAAAATTCACAAGCATATTGTTCGCCTTCTGTATGTGACTTAATGTGATCAGTGACGTCATCTAGATCATCAAATTGCTCCTTGCAAAGTGGACATGTTAAACTTTCTGTTGCATGTACGGCTGAATGATATATTAATTCATCTCGACTCAAAAATACTTGATCGCATTCAACACATCTGTATGTGCCAACGCCAGCCTCTTTGTGCGATCGCATATGTCTAGTTAAATGATGACTAAGCAGATATGATTTAGGACAGATGCGACAGGGATATGGACGACTGCCAGCGTGAGCAGTTAAGTGGCGAGCCAATTTGCTTTGAGTAGAGAAACTCTGATCACAATGTTCGCATTTATGTGGTTGAACATTGGAGTGAACAATTTCGTGACGTTCAAGACCTTGTTTGAAAGCAAACCCCTTGCCGCATACCTTACAAACAAACGGACGACTCTTCAAATGATTAGTGGTGTGTTTGTCCAATTCATCTTTCGATAAAAATGGACGCTCACAATAAACGCACAAGAATTTTGGTTGATCGATATGAATTTTTTCATGGCGGCGTAATAAAGTTGAGCGAGAAAATGCTTTATTACAAACGACACATTGAAAAGGCTTCTCGCCTGTATGAATTAAAAGGTGTTTGCCCAAATCATATTTACTGAAAAATCCTTTTTGACAAACTTCACATAAAAATTTTCGATCACGGACATGGTTAGCCATATGAATGTCAAGCAATTGTCGCAATGGAAACGAGCGCTCACAATGCTGACAAGGAAAAACATTCGTTTCAACAGGATGTGCATTTTTCAGTGGATCTGAATCGTCTTCGCGATCTTGTAGAATTTCGGAGACAATTTCAACATTACCAGATTCATTAGTTTTAATGACGGGTTTCTTTAAAATAGGTTCAATTTCGTTGCCTGGCGCTTGTTTATTTAGAATTTTTACAGTATTTCTGTTTAAAATTTTCGGTTGGGTTTGTTGCGGTGGTTGATGAACCTCTGTATCTATTTCTATTGTAGCTTTTTCCGGGCTTATATGTTCCACTTTTAAAACTTTTGTTATTTTCTTTGGTGGTGATAAAGATGACGGTGCAGACCCTTGTTTCCGTTTATTCATATAAGTTGGTGGTGATTTTTGAATTGGCAATGGTGCCGCTGTAAATTGTACCTAAATAGACAAGTATTTTTTTGAATTAAAATCGTTTTGATTAAAAGGCAAAGAGTAACAAACCTTTACTAATTCCTCTGGAAATTTTGGCTGATCATAATTATTGGGCCAAATTCCCGTGAGTGGAAATTGCTTAAGAGCTGTATCGGCTTTTCTACACATTTGCTTGAATCGATAACAGTAATCCATCACCAATCGACAGGTGTCACAAATTGTATTTGGCATTCCATCATTAGTGAATACCTATAGGAATAACAATTATAAAACAAACTTTTAAAAATACACTTCCAAAATTTAAAAAAAAAAAAGAAAATGGATATGAAAATTAAGCGAACTAATTATATATATTATATTCATATAAACAGTTATTTTAAAATAATTTTTGTCTTGTAATTAAAGTCAACGAGAGCAAGAGTTCAAACCACATAATAATTAAACAACATAATTATTAAAATGTCTAAAATATTTGTTGTTCAGCCATTTAATATATTTAGAAACAAACCTTTAAAAGAAATATGTCAACAAAAAAAATCAACTTAGTGAAGACAAAACCAATCAAAGCGATTCATATTTGCAAATTAATCAAAATAAACAAAACAAACAAAATAATATTTTTATTTTTCAAATTTACCTCAATCGATACGCAAGCCATGATTTGTAAAGGCAAAGGAGCCCGCGAGTTTTTACGATTTTCACTTGAATAAATGTTACTTAGCGGCTCTTCTTGTGTCAAGCAAAAACGACAAATGCGTTTCACCTTTAGCTGATCATTTAATTCATTTTCATTGTCTGACATTTTTCTCATAGAAATTATACAATAATATTAAATTGAATCCAAACACCAAAATATTGATTTAAAAATAAAAAAAAAATGATCAATACAAAACACAATTAATGAAATTTTGTTGTTTGCGACAAGCGCTCTTCTATAGAATTAATTCCCTTCAGCAAAGTGAAGTGACAAAATGGTGACTGTGTAATGGCAAATATATATGAATTTATGTTTGTGGTGAATTCAAATTGAAGAATAAAAAGCTACATCTATCAACAGCGGACGTAAATTAAAAAGAATTTAACGAGTTCTTGTAGTAAATATATTTCAATTCAAAGGCAATTTATTCAAAAACGTATAGAAATGTTTATAAGATTTTTGAATAAATGTGATCAGGAAATTTAATATTTTGTGATTTTTAAAACAATTTGGTAATTGTTATTTAATTGTTTTTAATTGAATTTAAATTAATGATGTGGGCAAATCGAACATTCTCAAAATATAAATCATATGAGTCAAGATTCGCCGATGTTCTTCACCGCCATATACAAATACATGTTACACCATCTATTGGATTGATGTTAATATAACTGTTTATATTATTACTAGAGCAAATCAAACGAAGTTATAATCTAATAATAGATGGCACTAAAATAAGTTAGAAAAATATAACAATCGAAATTATATGGGCTTTTCTACCAAATGTAAATTTATATATCTTATATAGTTACTTACCTCTACCTATTTAATATTTATAACCGTACGCTGTACACTATTTATACATTTCAATAGATTCTGAATGATTAGAAATTAAAATAAAAAAAAAAATCTTCTTGCATCAACATTGTATATCAAAATGTTATTTAGATAGGTTCATTTTCCAAGCAAAAGAAATCCTGTTTTCAAATCTATTTCAAAAAATACGTAAACTTATTACAGATATTTTTTTTTACACATTATATATAACGAATAATTTTATGATCTGCCATAAAAAATGTTTAATAAAAAAAATTAAAACTTAAATTTTTTTTCAACATTATTTTATTTCCATATTTTTTAATTTATGTTTAATTTATAATCTGAACAAAATTAATCCAGCTTTATTTTTAAAATATATACAAAATTATTTACAAATTCCAATTAACTTATTTTTTTCTACCCACAAATTGATAGATTCACATCTCATCTAAACTAGTTATTTTTTTCATTAAAATCTGTTTTTTTTTTTAGAGTTTATTATATGGCCATTTTCTGAATTTTAATCAGAACGTGTATAAAATACATAATAATTACTGTAAAGTATAATAGAGGACATTAATACAATAGTATTATTTTATAAGTTGTGTTGTAAAATATTTTGAATTTAATTTTAATAAGATTTCCTCTTGAATTTAATAAAAAGAACTTTGGTTGGCATCATTTTAAGACCAAAAGTGTTTTTTTTTTTTACTTTTGTATAATCTTTGACCGTGTCTAATTCGGTGTTGATATATGATATATGAATCAAATGTTAATAATTTTTTTTGTTTTAATATTTAATTTTGTGTTTCATTTGAGACTTCATAAAATAAATTATGAACTTTCATATCGATTTGTACAGCGCATTTAATTTAAAATTGAAAAATGTTGCTTAAAATATCAATCGCATTCAATGAGTAAAAAATCTTTCAGTTATTTGCCGGCACGAAAGCGAAAATACACCTTCGATATACATTAGGGCGTTCTGAAAAAACTTTTTTTTTAGTTTTCTCCAAATGAAGTAAGATTTTCTTGTGTAAAATGTAAAATATTGTATTTTTTGTGGAAAATGTTAAATTTAGAGCTAAAAGAAGCTCATTTATGTTCTAAAACATATTATGATGTAAGTAACACTAAATACAAAAAACCATATGATTTATTTTTGCTTATCTATGAATTAAAGTAATAAAAAGAAAAAAAAAATGAAATTTTTTATTCAAAATAAAATTTTCAAAATAGTGTTGAGGTAACCAAAATTTAACCAATTTCTATAAATTATCGACACAAGAAAATATTATACTTTATTGCGCTCTAATAATCTGAATTCACGCTTAAACGACTTTAATCACATAAATTTTTAATTAAAAATTATCTCAGAAATATTTTCCGCAACTGAGTTGATCAAGATTACAGAATGCAATAGCCGTAAGCAATTCTATTTATCGTGAATAAAATCCATGAATATTATTAGCTAAAATTGAAATATTAAAATAAATAGTTAAAAAATATTATTTAATATAACGACCCATTATTTTTAAATATTTATTTAGAAAATTTCATCTAGATAAATTCTCAAGCATTACTTCTGCTTTCACTTCCTTTTTTTTTTTTTTTGGTTTTTAACTTTTAACATTTTTTAAAATTTATATTAATATTTTATATACCATAAATGCTATTAATTTTTTTTATTTTTATTTATTTTAAATAAATATTCTTTTATTAATTAATTGTTAAACTCCTATAAATATAATCGTACTTAATTAAATTTGTTCTGATAGTTTTATGTTTATGTTCATTAATTAATTATTTTCTAATTTTTTTTTTTATTTTTTTTTGTTTTTTTGTTATTTGTTAACATTTAAGTATATTCTATATTTAGTAATTTTATTTAATTTGCTTTTTGGTGTTATTATAGAATTTTAGTATATTTTAATTTCTAATGTTTATAGTACATTAATATAAATAGTTATTTATTTATATTTTTAAATAATTTTTTAAACAAATATTGGAAGGAACAATCATAATAGACTATTATTTTTTTTATTTTTTTTTTGTGTTTTAAATATACTTTTTTTAAATATTTTCTTTTTGATTTATTTTTTATATTAAATTTTCTTATAATTTTTTGTTCCTTTTAATGAATTTAACGATTTTATGAGAGGCTAACGATGATCCATAAGATTTTGTAATATTTAAATGTATCACTAGAAAGTTTTCTTTTTATCTTTTTTTGTATATAATATTTAATAAATTTTTCTATTTTTTTTTTTTTAATCTTTAATATTTATAATTAAATGCAGATAAGGTAACATTACTTAATTTTTTTTTAATTTTTTTTTTGTAACGTTTTGATATTTTTTATATTTTTCTATTTTTATATTAATTTTTCTATTATTTCAATTATTTGGCAGTTTTAATTAGTTTAAAAACAAATATAAATAAATAAACATTAATTAATTTAATAATATTATAAAGGCGATGTTCCTTATCTAAAAATTTGAATAATATTAAACATAATGTGACATATTAGTTTTTTTTTTTTTTTTGAAAATTGTTCTTTCACACGCTATTTGTCTACTATTTTAATTTATTTATAACAGCTTATAGTTAATTTCTGATTTCAGCATAATGCATAATAATAAATAGCCAATATTATATTTAGATCGATTTCGAATTGGTTCCAGCCAATTACAGTCTTCATGTTGTAACACTTTTTAAGTAATATTGTGTGAAATACCATATTTATAATTATTATTCATAGAAGTCAGTGCCAGTGAAATGAGATTTCTCGAAATATTGAAAACTTTACAATTAATTACGTGTACGAAATGACAGACGTATAAAATAGATAATCTTTACAATTAAATTCTATAAATTAATGACACAAAACTACTTAGAAAATTAATAACATTTGGTCAATTGATAGTAACCAGATAAGAACTAAAGTGCGTAATAAACGAGAAACATTGATATTACGTTTTAGGGTGGGAAAGTGATGGGTCAAAATGTTAATTTACGGGGTAAATTATCAAATATTATAAATTCCGCTTCAAATACGGTATTTGTCTATCTATAGTTGGAATAAAGTATTTAAAAAACCGTAATGTAAAATATTTGATAACTTACCCCAGTAAATTTCCATTTTGACCTGACAGTATTTATTTATACTAAAGCCGATTGGGATTGGAAATTTCAATGTCGACGTAATACTAAACTTCAAATTAATTTGAATGAGCTTTTTTTCTGGTGCATTAAAGACTTAGAGCAAAAATTAAACTCATTTTCATTTGAAGCAACGTTTGTAAATTTCATTTACTTTTCACAGAAAAATGTCATTAACAATATAATGATTTTCAAAAATTCAGATAATTAAATTTCTTTTTATTTGAAAGTCTAATTAACTGAAAAATCGATATTATATGTTATTCGCATTAATTTAGAAAATAAATTATAATATGTAATTAATCCTTTTTTTTAATGACCTTACATTGTAAGCGCGTTTAACCAATATTTTAAAAAACATAATTCAATTTATGCGACAAAAACACATTTTATTTAATTATATCAATATTTAGCGTATTAATAGAAGTATCCTAAGTTGTGCAAGTTTAAAATATTTTAGTTTTTCTTTACTACATTGTCTATTTACAATATTTTTAATATATTCACTAATTTTTTTGTTTCTTAATTTTCTTTTTTTTTGAGTATGAAGTAAATATTTTCCGACAACTCGCCTTCTTTCAAAATTCTCTAAACTTAAGTGTGTTGAATATATATTTTTTTTTCATTACACTAAACATGAATTATTAATGTTCTTTATCTACTACATAATTTCATTCTTTTTATAGAATATAAGGCTAACACTCTTAACTATTGAAGTTTTTTTTTTTAAATTAATTATTTTTATATTTTTTTGCTATAATCTTGTCTTACGAATAATACATAATCTAAAATGGTCGTGGCAATTTCCTACTAGCAAGTTTTTATAAAGTAGTATTTAGCGAATAAGTTTGCATTTTAAATGTAGAAGTTTTACAAATTTACTGAACCTTACATCTTGATTATAATAGAAGATATGAATTAGGCTGAAATATTTCTGCATACCAAATTTGAAAAAAGTTATAATTTTGAATTCCTAACAAACAAAATAAATTATATAGAGAGTAAGTATGTATGGGAGGGAATATAACTATGTGAAACTATTTTACAATTAGATAAATTTAAAAACTTTCAATTCAATAATATTAATATTGAATAATTTAAATAAAATTAAATATTATTGCATGCAATTAATTTTTTGTAGGCTCAGATGTAAGATTTGGTTAACATAGAAAATATATCTATTTTAAGTGCAGTTTTATTATATTAACTATATATTTCTGCATAAAATTACTATTATTTTTTTATTCAAAAGCTTTTTTTATTACAAAAATTCAACAATTTCGCTTACAAAATGTCTGACATCTAATTCCACGATCATAAATTAAAATTCACGATGTGAAGAAATAACACTCTCGATAGCCAAATCAAGAGGCCATAAAACTGTTAATTTTCATTTGTTGCTATACGTAAATATTTCCACAAATCTTTGAACATAATTTGTAATTAAAACTAATCTCAAGGTGGTTCGGCTTGTCGTTCGCTCATAGAATTTTTCAAATATTCATGTATTTCAGATTGTGAACTATGACTAAGACGCAATAAATCTTCTCGACTTAAACGTCCCAAACTCATTTGTGATTTAGGACTAGATTTCGATAAACTTGCTGATGCATCTGATCCTCTTTTCGATTCAAGTTGCGATGATAATGGCCGTGATCCTCCATTTCTATTGTCCAAATTATCTAAACTTTTTTGCCGTTGATGTTGATGCTTAGCTATTCGTTCTGGATTCTTTTTAGGTAGTGGAGGTCTAACATCTAATCGGTCTGATATTTTTTCTACTTTTTTAGTATTACCTGCATTTGGTCCATATTTCGACCTTAGTTCTTTATGAAGCTTATGTCTTAAAATAGCTTTATGTCGATCTTCTTGACAAATTGGTGGTTCTAGACCTTCTTTCACTGGCGGAAGTTCATATTCGCGTTCATATTTTTCTTCACATATCTCAATTTTTCCGCCGGTTTTATCACGATGATAGGAATCAAAGCTTATTGCAGGTCTTTTATTGCTTTGTTTCTTCAATTTTATCGGTAGCTCTGGTTTTTCACTATTTTTTCCACTGAAGGTATCATATCTAGCACTGCTTATTCCATCATTAGATTTAGTTATACCAAACGTACCGATTTTACCACCAGAAAATGTATCGAATTTATTTGCAACCTCACCTTTACCAAAAGTTTCAAATCTGCGACCCAGATCAGGAGGTGAATTTGTAAGATCTCGACTAAGTCTTCTGCCAATAGTATCCATTCGTTCACCTAAAATACTATCCGTACTAAAGCGTCTAATACTTAAAACTGATGAATTCGATCGCGATCGTCCATCTTTTTTCAATGCTGAAAACAAACGTGGTTTCGGACTAGCTTTGGATTTAAATAGCGATATTGGTGGACTCTTAGTCCCTTCTAATGCTGAATCAACTTCTGCTACAACAGCAAGACTTGAAGTTTCCCTTTCAACTTGTTGTACTCTGCTTAAGAAGAAAAAAACAAAACAATATTTTATTAAATTTTGTTATTAAAATTATTCTTACCGTCGAATTTCTTGTATCATTTCGAAAAATTGTGCTTTGCTTTTTCTTCTACGACGCTGTTCATCTTCCTTCTAGAACAAAGTTTGATTACGAATTCGAAAAAATATTTTTATTCTACTCTAGAAACTAATCAAAATCAATATACAAACCCGTTTTATGCTTTTCTGAAACAGACTCGCAATTTGACCTTGTCGAATTGAATGAACTAATTCTCTTGCAGCATGATGTGGTGAAACAAGTTCTACACAATTTATAAAACGATATAATTTTTGACTAAAAAACATAATGTTTCGACTTCTCCAAACGGTTCCTTTTGGTTTCAGTCGTAGTGATGGTAATGCATATTTGTAAAACCAATGTTCAAATATTAGAATGACAACACCCATTACCATTCCCATGCCCAATAGTAAAAATACGCCCGCTACGGCTTCCACACCTTTTATAGCAAACAGACATAGAAAAAATATATTTTTAAATTCCAACTTAACAGCCTTTTTCGGTTTCGGACTCTATTAGCACAGTCTGATAGGATTTTTTAATACAATCTAATGGTAAAAACCGTTTTCCAATAATTTGGAATATCTCATTCGGCCAATATCTCATTTTATACATTTTTTTTACTTAATTTTTGAAAAAAACTCAACTTTTCAAAAGCTCAATATTAAAACTTATCTATTTGGACGTCGACTTAAAAAAAAACAGATACGCTAATAGACTCCGAATCCCAAGAATTTTTTTTTTAAATTGTTCAACTGTGTAATTAATAATATACCTAAAGGTCTTGGCTGTACAATGTCAGCTTCAAATTTAAAACACGGTAAACCACCATACCATTTCTCAGTTAAAATATCTAAATAACCATTGCTTGAATACTTTGAAATTAGAGCCGATATTGATTCTTTTAATGGAAATCCCTTAATCATTCCAATCGCATAAGTATCTTCAACAAATGTTTCACCAATTCTTTGAAGATTACAACCGTGATCTGTGGCACGATAATAATCTAGAACTGGTGAATCAGCCATTAGAAGATCCAAAGAACCATTTCTGTATAAAAAAGAAAAATAATTAATTCAACGTCGTTAGAAAATGATTTATTTTACTTGAGTCCACGAATTCCATCTTCTATGTGACTTAAAGAATATTTCTTCATATGCTCCCATAAATGACGATCGTTTTTCATAATGAATGACTCTGCAGCTGATGCTATTGGTGCACCAACTCTTTGCGTTATTAACTATGTAATAGAACATATTAATTGGAAAATTATTATCGCAGAAAAGAATATATTTCAAACACTTTCTTTATTGACGGAGAATACACCAGTAGTGGTATAAAAACAAATAGAAGTAAAGGTCTAATAAAAATATTTCTGTAATTTTAAAGTACGAAGTCAAAAAAAAAAACAGAATTCTTTTTGAGAAATAAATGTTGTCGAATAAACGAGCACGTTATTTTATTATTTAATGTTTCACAAACAAAAAAAAAAAGAAAACAAAAAAACAAATTCATAGTCATTACAAAAATATCTTCATTCAAGTAAAAAAAAAAAAAAACAAGCTATTAGAAAATATAATACAGTTATTTTAATTATAACTTTTTATGATAACGATGTAATTTAAAACCCATACAAAAGAAAAATGTATATAAATTATATATTCAGAGCAAAATAGAAAATGTTCTTTTTCATATCCTATGAGATTTGCTCAATTTGTTTTCAAACTTAAAAAAAATTGTTTAACGCTATTAATATACCATACCGCACATATCAAATAATATAAATGCAGGAAACAAGTAATATATGTAAAAAGGTATCTCATTTATTTTTCATAATACGTGTACATACAATAATACTATTCAATTAAATGAATAATTTAATATTTAACAGTAAAATAGAATAAAATACAGTTCATGGCACGTACAATTATAATTTTGACCTTTCTCCCCCTCAACCACAATAAATTTAAATAAAATGTATAAATAAAATAATATTAAAAAGAACCATAATCAAAGATACCAGAAAAAGCAAAAAGAGCAAAAACAAAAAATTTCGAAATAAATAACAAGAAAATAGCCAAAACAGTAATTTGACCAAAGCTCATTATCATATAATCCACCTTATATAATATTCTCCGAAGCCAATAGCAAAAAAAAAAAAAACGATTTATAAATAACGTAAAATAATAATAATAAAAAAAGGGAAACTTAACGACTGGCTACATCGTTAAATCCACTTGAAACGACCCTCAACTACATTTTACGAAATAAAGTCATTTTCCTGTATGATCATCATTTTCATATAATAATATAGATAAATAGATAGGAAACTGGCTGATATAATTTGTTTCACTGTTTTGCTAAGAAAGCCCTAAGCCATATATTAATCAGTATCAGATGATAATTGTGTTATACCAATAACTTCCAAAAAATAAAAAAATAAAATTACAATGTGATTTCTTAACTTTAGTCATTCAAAATTAACAAACAATTCTAATGGAAATAGTTTCTCTAACTCACATTACCTAAAAAATATAATAATATATAAATTTCCTACTTAAGGTTTTGCCTATATTTTGTAAATTTCAAACAGAATTAATAATGACACATTTTTGTTACATAATATTCAAAAGTATGTTACCAGTTTCCTGTCTACAACAAATTATCCGTACAAATGATGAAGTCAGAGATGAGGAGGTCTATTCGCGTTTACAAAATCAAAATAAAATAAAATTTATTTGGTCCAAAACAAATTTCTAACTGCCACGATGGTTGTAACAAAAAATAAATATATTTCTCTTTCATGAAAATATAAAGAGGAAAAAAAATATGAATAGAAGTACTGCGAATTCTAGTTAAATTTAATGTTCTTTTTATGTGACATGATCACAGCTTTAAAGTATTTAAGCAATATGTAATAGCTATATGTATGTTTTATTTTAATCTATCCAACCCCAATAAAATAAAAGCTCTGAAACATTTTATATAGTTACGATTATAAAAGTTTTTCTTTTTCTTTTTTCTTTTTTTTAAACGATGATTACAAAATATATTCAAATATTAAATATAAATTTTCAGTTTTTATTTAAAATTACTTACCGAAGCATCGTAACTATTTGCAGCATGATGAAAAAATAATCCAGCGATGAGAGCAGCTATATTAGCTGTATATGAGGCTACAAATATCACACTGAAACCACCCCAAACATTTATTAAAAATTTATTTGGCCACGATTTTGGCGCTTTGAACGCAACTAAATGTCCACATAATAATCCCCACATAACCCACAATGCTGTAATGAACAAAAAGGAAATATTAAATATATTTTGTGATTTATTTTAAACATGATTTGACTATGCATTCATTTTGAGTCAATCTTAAACAATGATAAACAAAGACAGTATACACTATGCTGTATTTAATGATAACATTTAAATTATGATTGCAGTTAAATTATCAGTTTTCTTTATTTACAAAAATGACGATATTAAAAAATTAAATTACTCACCCGATGACATACTAAAATTTTTGCTACGTTGCCGACCCCACGGATTCAAACCAAATGGACTTAACCATTCATAAACGGCTACTGCAACTGCAGTTATGTTTAATGATGTAAATATAGCAATCCATAGTTCTGGTGAAAATGGTAATAAAAAAGCCAACAAGGGAATTTCAGATTTCGTCTGAGGTGCTGCCAATAGCGATACACCACTATGAAAATATGGCACACTAAAATCTATTACTTCTGCACGAGCCCTATTTAGAAAAATTAAACAGACAAAAAAAAAATCAAATAAAAGAAAGCGTATATTAAAAATTTTAAAAAATCTTTTTGAATTTACTAAATTTTCATTCAAAAAATTGCACTTACTTTGAAACACTTAACGGTGCAAAAGACATATCTGCTGAGCCTACTATTAAATCACCAACAATTCCATTCCATTGATCATCTATATGCAAAATATGCTATGCTGTATAACTTTTATATAGAGCTTAAATTTAGAGAAAATCAAAAACCATGTACAGCCTCAGGGCATGCAAAAATGCAACACTTAATTAAGTCTGTACATACTAAATGTACAGATTTCGGTTGAATGAAATCCTTTCAAAACATGTGAAAACCTTAAATTGGATTAATCCATATTCCATACGCAAAGTTCTTATATTCAATTATACACTTAAATTGAAAAACACAATCAATTACTGATAATTAAAAAAGTATTTGAATAGGAATAAAAACAAAAAACAAATACGAATTGAAATTTAATAGGAATTGAAAATATACATGTTGAAATTGAAGGGTACATATACTGCTTAGCAGTTGATAGGTATTAAGTGAAATTTAAAAATCAGAGCTTGTGACCATGGGATTTTTATCATAGGTAAGGTACACTTTTATATGTGTCGTGATCTGCTTGCATCTATTATTAAAATTAATTTCCATTGTCACCCTTGTGAAAAAAATATTTGCATACCATGTAATGGTATGAAAATTATATCATACCAGAGATTTTAAGGAATATTTTGGTTCGTTCATACCATAATTTATACATATAATTTGTATATGGTATGAACAATTTATACTCTAAAGAAATATGATCTATGATAGTATGATATGAACGAACTAAAATATACCATGTAATGGTATAAACATTTTTTTTTTTTTAGTAAGGCGTTTATTTCAAAATATTTAATAATTTTAAGGTTTAGCTAAAAAATATTTGTTTTAAAGCCAAATATTGATAAGAGAATTTAATATAACATCATTATTTTTGTAGCTAAAATTCATTATTTCAGTGGATTAAAATCATTTATTTAGTGGCACATTTATTGGTTTAGTAACTCAATTAAATGGAAGCCAAGAAAAAAAAAATTCACAACCAACTTTTGTAATATCTTCTCATAAATAAATATATATAAAAAAAATTACAGACTTCTATAAATAAGCAATATGATGAAGATTACATCTTAAGAAAATAAATAATAAAAGATAATGTTAGATGAATGTCTATGTTGTTATGAAGTTAAACAGTTTTAATAATCCCATAAAGTTTATATATTCTATATTTATATTGCACAAAGTAATTTTATTTATTCGTTATTTATTTTAAAGAATTTGAAAACAATATAATTTTTATATATTTAACAGCTGAAATTATATTCTATGAATTTTAGATATTTTTTTGACGATATATTTAGGTACATAACACATATTGATTAATACATACATACGTACTTAAAATCTGTTGATTAGATTTTAGATAATATTAAATATTTTTTGTATTTGTATGGTTTTTGTATGGCATTATTTGCAAAACGTAAAAACTATTGCTGATTATTCCTATCTTTTGTTATTTTATTCATGAGGGCCTATTACACATTATTAGTTCATATACTTATACAGGCTGAACTTTCTACGCTAAATCGAGGATATTTCATAAACTACAGGTCGAATCATGTACGTTTATAAAGAAGAATTGTTAGCTATGACAAAAATAATATTTTTGTTGAAGAAAGCTTTAATTGATCACTTCTAGCTTGTGAGATATTTCAGTTAGGCAAAAAATTACATCCTATTTTATTATTGTTGTTGTTGCATTTAACGCTTATAAGCAATAATAACTCATAAACTAAAAGCTATTGATAAAAACTACCTTCAGCAAAAATGTTAGTCTTGTCATCAAAATGATTCAATTAATAGTTAATAAAAAGTTTTCGATTTAGCGTGGAAAGTTCAACCTGTATAAGCTTTAATGTGTAATAGGCCCCTTAAAAGTGATATAAAAAAAACAGTTATTTAGATGCTTTTCCGACACATTTTTAGATAATTAAAAGAAAAGAAACATTAATATACTACCTTCATAAATCAGAAAACAATAAGGGCAGTTAGGCTGAAATGAAAATTCGGCATCAGTTAATTCAATGAAATCATGCAGATTTACTTCCTTAAATAAAGCTTATACTAATAGTGAGTAAATCACAGTTTAAATTTTCAGCTCAGTAATACACTATAATAAGGTTTGTTATTAAAATATTTATTGTAAGTATTTTATTTTGTTTATTCGATCTCGTGAAAACTCTAAATGTATTTATATAGATAAAAACAAGTAAAAGCATCAGGTTTCCCCAGTAATATTTAATATTATTTCATGAAAAATGTTACATTCATTATTCTAAAAACATATTCAGAAAGCTGGAGTTGGTATACTACGCTCAGAATCCTTGATATATTACCACACATTTTTTCTCAAATCACCTTCAGTATGTACCTTATAATTCTGTTAAGAATTCTATAAATAATATTTACACAATTACACATAAATTATGAGCACCTACTTACTTACGGAGAACAATAAAACAAAATATGTATTTCTACATTTCAAAGTATCGCATCAATAAAGATATTATTATAGTATGCCAAAATTTTGGCTATCATAACAATAATCTATTTATGTGAATCGCAAAGTTGACTATGTTTGTAACCGAGCAATAACATGCTAAATCAAAAATAGATAAATTGGAGTCATATTTCACACGCACGATATTCTTGGCTTATAATAAATAAATTACATAAAATATATTTATTTTGTTATATTCGAGTTCCGCCCAAGTGCACCCAACCCCCAACGAAAATACATAATAATATTTAGAAAACCACACACACACACGCACACAAACAAACACTTACCATCCACATTGCTATCACCCTCATTGTATCCATGCTGTTGTTGGGCCATATTAGATGATTTGTAGCTGTCATGTTTACTATTCGAAACCTTTTTATCGGTTTGTGTTGATTGTTTATTTTGTATAAAATCCTTAATGTTACGTTGCTTTGAACCAAACAATTGATCACGTACAATGTACAAATGGAATTCAAAACCTAATTCGGTGGCAATGTTATCAAGTAAATCCATTGAAAGACCATAACAACATTTTGTTCTGTGAATTTTGTTTTTTTTTTTTTAGAAATTTTATTCATTGTTGTATTGTATACTTGGATTTAATACATTTAAAAGAATAATTGAAAATTGACTACTAAAATGAAAATTTTAATAATGTACTTACTTATGTGAAATTTTCTCTTCGGGTTCTTCTGGAACTGGCGGCAAATCATTACCATGTTCAACAGCGTCCTCCTCAAGACGATCTCTTGTTTCAATTGCATTAAACATTAATGTTAGATTATGTCGTCCTATTCGAAAAATATAAAAAAACAAAATTATTAAACTTTATTTAATTAATAATTTATTTAAAAAAAAAAAGTATTTCACAACCTTTCGTTGATAATCTATGACATGGTAGTCCACGTAGACATAAACCGTCTTCATCTAATTCTGATTCCATTACAAATGGTGGTGCTAAAGCTGTTACCACTCTAAATACTGAACGTGCTCTTGCTGAAAGACCTGTAACAAATTATAACAAAATTATGGTAAAAAAAACTATTTTCATTATCTAAAATATTATAATTACTCGACTCGACTAAGAATGATAAATTACCTGAAACGACAATGTCACCACCAGGCCATACAATTGTATCTATATGAACGTTTCTTCCAGAAACTAAACCCACTCGTCGCCATTTTGTTGGTTCTGGTTCTGTGGGTGTATTAACATTACTATTGCTATCATATGTTTCTTGATTATAAAATGATTTAACAGGCATTTTACTGTTCATCGGCACCAAATTCAGCAGATCGAAATGAGCAGTTAAAGCTCTCTCAACAGAATTATCAAAAATTTTCTGCCCGGACAATGCTAATTGTGATGCTTCTATTAGAAAACTTAAAAAAAAAAAAATTATATTGAAATAAAACTGATTTAATAAGGAAGATAAAATAAAATAAATTAAATCAACAACCAGCAAAACATACAAATCTACCTACATAGAATACAGTTCAAACATAAACTTGATTATTAATAAACTGTATGCTCTGTTAATCCCGTTGAACATAATCTACTTATTGTGTTGATGTTTCTGTTTTCATTGTAATTAAACACTCGTATCTGTTTTAAACATGCAATTGATTTGTATTTTGTATATTTGTGTTTACATAATGTTGCATCCTACAAATTTAGTTTACAATTATCTCTATAATACTTTTGAACAATAAACAAATAATGAAGTCGATTTTAGATATTATGCAATTCAACTATTTAATGTAATTTCATAACATAATACGAAATTTTCCACTTTAATTAAATCATTATTATTATCAGAATGGATTACAATAATGTATTCAGCTAATAATTATCAAATTAACTTATTAAAATATTAAAATATTTTATGTTAGTTGTTAGTTTCATTTAAATATGTTATATATGTTATGTTATATATGTTATAATGTTACGAGTACTTTTTAAAAATTATTAGAACTATTCTAAATTTAACTACCATCAAAATTTACCACCATAGCATAGTGGTAGTGCTGTTGGCTATATGGAGCTTTTAATATTGACTGGAAAATATAATTAAAGTCATTTGTGACTTGTGTGGGATTCTCTCTGGGGTTGCTTCAGAAGGGCACCATAATAAACCGTCGGGTCCCGTGTATTCTGCAGTACACGTAAAATTGTTAGGTAGGTGTAGTTGTGACTGCAGACACACTATACAAAAATAAGTAACGTGAGTAAAACATAAACGGCAGGGACATATTTAAACATCTTGGCAAACCTCTCTCGAACCATCACTTATCATGAACCATATTCCATTAATTGAGACGATACTGATAACTAGCAATTAGAACTAGTACAGGACGTCCTCTGTCTGGAATAAGGGGTTGAGAATCCAACCATCAAAATTTAAAGAAATATTTATTTATTAAATAAAAAATATTCTTCCAATGTGCAACTTTAATTAAATCAACACATAAATTCAACAGAATACCATACTGAGTCGCGTATATATAATATTTATATATAATTATATTTATGTAACGTGGCAGGTATTTTTAAATATTGTACCCGCACTTTAAACAAAGAGTTTCCCTAAAGCATGAGATTGTCATTATACACCCTCCGATGTAGATTATTTAGTCATTTACCATTTCATTTACCATTTCATTTACATAATTATTCTGTAAACAATTCAGATTATACTTTTGATCACGGTATATGCAATACTTATTTATTTTTCTTTTTATTTACTAACAAAAAAGGGAACAAAATGACCGACCGAAAAATAAGTATCTAATTTATAAAAAAATAAAATAATAATGATAATAAGATGGACAAACACAAAAACTGTTTAATAATAAATAAAAAATTATGTTGCATATTTTAAAATACAAAATAAAAACTTTTTCTTCTGTCTCATTAAGGCGTCCGTCTCGCCAGCGGCGGACTTTTCGAATTAGGTTAGGAATATTGGAATTACAATTTTAATTTTGTTACATAATATGTAGGGGAGACCGGGGCGAATCGACGAACGGGGCGAACCGACGAATTGTAAAAATCCTCCGATAAGGTTATTTGAATAAGTTGAAAAAAATATGATAGATTCACGATGGCAACACTCATTTACAAACCAACTTTCATAACTA
>JAABKK020014249.1:0-21258 GCA_011634745.2 Catotricha subobsoleta
GTGTACCAATTCATAGGCAGCTTGATTTTTTTATTTTTTCGAGTTTTTTGAAAAACGTGATGTCACGCTAGGGGGGGGGGGAGTTGGTCGAGCGTGACAAACCGTGACAATGGGAAGGGGGGAGTCAAAAAAGACGATTTTTAGCGTGACATACTTTGTGTACAGCCCCTTATTTTTAATTTACGCTAATTATATTAAATTTGAATTTTAATAAAGTTAAAAAATAAATAAATCCAATATGAGATTTTTGTATACCATAATTTGGGACAAAAGAAAAAACCAAATGTATACCATTTTTGGGACAGAGGGTAATTTTTTTTTCCTCAGTATTCGCTTATAATAGAAAAACGAGAATTAATTGAAAGATGAAATATTGCTAGGAATTATTTTTTTCTTTGTTTATAAATTTAATACTCGCAAAAATAAAGTTCTGTACCAATCTAATTGGCAGCTTGTTTTTTTTTTTTTTTGATTGAGTAGTCGGATTTTGATGGTCAATATACCAAAAAAACGCAAATTTTTTTTTGGGTAAAATATTCATGTTAATAAAAAATGAAGTCGTGTACCAATCATTGGTAGTTTGTTTTTTTTTTTTTTTGTTCTTCCAATTATTATTAATAGTGTCAATGAGCAATTTTGATTAATAATATGCTGATTTACCTGCTCAAACAGACACACCTCATAAACATAGGTCAAACTTCGAATTGGAATTTTGGAGGTTTTTCAGTTTTTGAAAAAACTGAATCCGATGCTGTGACAGCTTTGACAGCTTGTTTAAATACTAATTAATTAATTATAAAGCCAATAAATTTTACAGATGGTTACTTATTCTCATTTATTGGAAATCAATTAAGATGCTCTTGAATATATTTTGAATATATTTTTGAAAAAATAAAATTATTTCTAAACTTTAACCTTTAAAAATAAAATTGAGCGTAATATGAAAAAAATAAATAAATATAAATTCACATTATAATCTTATGTACGTATTATTCAATAAAAAAAAAAAAAAAAAAAACATCACAAAGCGTTCAATCGAAATGATATCAGATATATAACTAAATAATACGAAATTAATAATAAACATTAATAAATAATTTGTGTGGACAAAATTTGTCCACTTGATTGAATAGCTTCTTCCAAATTTGTATCTAATTTTTGATAAGCGGCTGTATGCTGTTTACGTCGCCCATTTCCTCTGCCACCACTATTACGCGTTCGACGTCCTTCCACTAATAATGCCAAAATTTTTGTTTTATTATGGTAGCCCACATAAAAAACAATGCATATTAACATCAAAAACATAAAATAGGAGAAAAAGTTTGAGTCCGTATCTTCGAAAAATGGATCAGCTGCTATGATTTCTTCCCGTTGACTATTACTTAAAAATTCATCCTTGTTTACTGGTGCCAAATGTGTTGGTTTATTGTTGCGAAAATGATGATTAACATTATGTGATATAAATAAGACACCATCGTCATCATCCATATCTTTATTATCTATATTGTCAGGGTGTAAGATAGTTTTGCTGTACTCTTGTTCTGCAATACCAACAGCAGTTCCTTGTTTTTGGATTTTGGATGGAGCAGCATCAATCGAACCCATTGCTGGATATCCTATTAAATCAATATCAAGCGGTGTATTGGTTTTTTTTTCGGATTTATCCAAATCTGAAAATAAAGTTGAAATTCATGTAAATAATGTTTATGAAAAAGCTGCTTATTGTTTATTTTTACATACTGAAGTTGCTTGTATTTTATTGTTTGATGCCTGACATGTATTTAATTTTGATTAAAGCACATAATATACCATAATTTCTAGCAGTTTACCTAAATAAATTGTGTAAAAAGAACGAGAGGTGAATGCTAAATCAATTACAGCTTGTATTATTAGGCATGAAACACTTTTTGTATATTCTTCTCTTTCGCACCTACAGAGTTTAGATGTGATGCGCGAAAAGTATAACCATATGTATGTAGTCATGCTTCATAATACAAACTGTACATTCATATCTTCTTTTTTTTACACTATTTATCAAATCAAGTAGCTAGAAACTGTGTAGTTTGGTCTACATTAACTTGGCCAAGCTGAACTTAGCGCAACTACATCGCATTATAGTTGTACGTGTACCCTTCTATAGTGTTAAGCACTAAATTAAGCTCAGCGAAGCAATAGGTCTCTAAGTTAAAATTATTAATAAATGGAACCTAGATACGTAATTAAACTGCTTATTATTATTGAGTTTTTTTTTTAAATTTATCAAACATTGTCATTATATTAAAACCATAAAATTTATCGGCTCATTTTAAAGTTTTAAAAGTTAGACTTATAACATTTTTTATTTCCTTTTCTTTAATTTTAAAATCATTTGAAAAAAAAATATTCATATTAGAATTCTAAGTTCTTCCCGAATGTGGACACTCTAAAATTTTAAATTAGGATTAAATAATTATAAAAATAGCATACCATACAATTGAGCGTTATCTTCATCTTGTTCATCTTCATCCTCACTAACGACATCATCACCATCTGGTTTCATTTGAATAGTTTTCGGATCCTCTGCTTTTGTTATGGATTTGTTAGACAATTCATTAACGGGCAATGTTTCCTTCACCGAAACAGAACTTTGATTTACATTCGTTGACATATTTAAATGTTCGCCTTGCTTCACTTTATTTCCATGTAAATCTAATGGTTTAGTTGTAATTATTGTTTTGTTTGACCGAACTGTGTTTGATAACTGTGATTGTTCTGCTTCTGGTTGCAATTGGGCTGTAGATATAGCTTTGTGAATTTCACTTCTATTTTGTAGAATAGTTTGATCAGATTTTTTGTCTGCGACTTTATTATCAGATTGTTTTTCATTAATATCAGAGTTTATCAATGATTTTTCTTTTATCTCAGTATTTGTTAGTTTTCCAATAGTATTATGTCGCTGGATTAACCTATATCCACCCGAAATTAATTTGCAAATTGTTTTAATTTTTGTTTCAAACTTATCATCCATTTCATAACAAAATAATGTACATTTTTCTGGCGAACGCATAACTTCCGCTAAATTTGTTTTATCTTCAATCAACAGATTATTTTCAATATTACTTGGTAATTCGCCAGCAAAAAGTGTACAAAAATTCTTTATTAATGTTGTATTTTCATAATCGGTTAAAGTTTTTGTGACATTCTCACGTGTTTGATAGTCATTGATGCCATTTTTATGTAAATTATAAATCATATCGAAATATAAATTACATAAAAATTTCTTATTTATCTGCTTTGATGTTGTGTTAGCCATTTCTATTGATGGACAGTCATTGAGAAATGGTAAAAATGTTGAATTTAACAATGTATTGTTGTATAATGATGAAAGTTTATTTTCAGCTAAAATCAGCACTGGACTAGTAGCGGGTGGTATTGTTGAACTTTTTACTATTGGAACATTTAATGAATTTACATCAGCTATCGATAATACTAATAATGTTAATGATGTGACACAAATTTGTAAAAATGTTTTTGTTCGAATGGTTTTTGTTTTAATATTAAACATACTTGTGACGGTTTTTATTTATTGATTGATTTTATAAAATACGGAATATCACTGATTGCTCTTAAGATTTATTTACTGAAACATATAAACAAATTTTTATGATAAATGTTTTAATTTTTTCTTCTCTTATTTTTCAATTTAAATACCATTCGAATATTATTTTATTATGAAACGATGGCAAATTATACTTAATTTGCATTTTGATTCAATAATATTCTAAAATGTCAATGTCGATTAATTCTTTTGTTTATGTAGATTGGCTGCACTGAATAAATTTAATTTTTGATTAACTTTTCCTTATTTCATTAATATAGCGTTTACACTATAGTAGTTTACACTGATTTTATAATTTAATTTTAGAGTTCTATGTTACCGGCCACACCCGGAATGTATTCTGGGCCAAGATCAGCGTAGAAAATTTGTTCCCGATTTATTCTAAATATTACGTTCCCGAATTTATTCTGGCCTGCCGTTCGCCAATATAGAGCGTTTTTGTATTTTTTCAATTTTTTATAGCATAATCAATCCAAATTTATTTGTAATTTTTTTAAATGCTTGATACATATTTTATTGTATTAGCTTTACTGCAACATACATATTTAATTCACTATTATGTCCTATGTGATTGCTCACAAAGGTAAACCACCAAAAATAGTATGTATCGTTATATCGAGGTTCTATTGTATTACAGTATATTGATAAAGAGGTTATATCTTATATGTTATCCGTATCATTATAGGCAGCAGTAATATTATTATTTACTGTCAAATGTTCCTTAGAATAATTTAAGTATTATAAAACACTAGATTCAATGGGGTGGATAGTGTTATATTATTTTACAAGCCATTCAACGATTTATTGTTCAGTGGGTTATCATACTTGTTAAGTGTATACTTTGATGTAAACTATACTAATCACAGCGAAGATGCAGTATAAACCTCTTTTTTTTTGACATTAGTTGCGCGAGATTTTTCATGAAATTTAGTTTTGTTACGAAGCCGAGAAGATAATTTTGAACTAAATAAATAATAATAATAAGAGAAGTTAATGAAAATGCCTACTTTTTATAAAGCTGAAATCAATAAAACAGAATGGGAAGTTCCGGATAGATATCAAATGTTAACTCCAGTTGGATCTGGAGCATATGGTCAAGTTTGGTGAGTACATAATTTATTTTTACTTATCTGACGTTCTCAAAAAATATTTTATTTTTCGCACGCATAGTTTTTGATAAAAGAATTTCTTTTCTTCTTTTTTTTGTGGATATTGTCGTTGTAAAATGTACAATTGTTAATTATCTCATTAGCCGAATACTATTAGCTCTAAACGGCAATATCATTAATACCTTATATAAATACTAAATGTTTACCTGTATTTGTTGTACGCGTTGCATTACAACCAAGTGTAGGTATTTCTTTTTATTTACATATGCATTACTTAGTTACTTACGTGAGGTGAGGTTAACCTGGCAGCCAGGTAGTTAAACGTCCTTGAAACGATTGTATTTTAAATTTGTATTGCGTGAAACATGTTTTTATGCGAGTCTTATTTTAATCTGTGTTAAATTTGTGTATATTTTTGATTAAAATTTAGTTTTTATTATGGGATCAATGAGAAATTGATGCTGTTCGTGTTAATAGCTACTTATTTAAAAGAGGCAAACTAGAAATGAAATATTGTTTATGTTATTTTATTATAATTTAAATTTACCATCTAATATGATGTCTTATAAATAATTTCTTGTGGTTCTATTTTTATTCTACATTAATCCCATAAGAGCAATTCCAGCGTTAGGCACGTTACACGTTGAAGGGTCGAAGAAAATTGTAAATTTATTTTAGTTAAGGAAAAATCCTTGTAATAAAGTAAAAAAAAATCACTTTCTACCGTTAGGCACGTTACAAGAATGCCAAAACTACTAGAAAACAAAATCCAACAAAAATCTTGTATACTGTGACCTATTCTACTTTTGAAATAACAGTATTTTTTCCATACATCACATTTTTCAAACCTCTCCTTAAGAAGTTATTGATCATTTTATGTTGTATAAGAATCTTATAAGAAAAATGGTTTTCAGTAGATAAAAAGAGTGGTTTGTATTGCTTTGATAAATTGTTTTTCTTTACGAAGTGATGAGAATCGATATTTAACACAACTTTAATTTTATAGTAACTCGTGAAATATGTTAGAATTAAAAATATTTCATATAATTCATTTTTCCGTTTTGCTGTGGAATTGCCCATAATCATAATTGGCTCAGTATTTACACAAAATAGGGTCAATTTTTGAAGAATACCGCTGTGCAACTTATTACTATTTAATTGATGAATTTATTATATTTCTTATTTAAGAATTATAATAGTTCTCGATAATTATTTTATTGACTCCCAATATGGTTTTATTAATAAGTTCTCAATTCTACCCACTTATTTGGTTTCTTTTCATTTTTTTTTTAAGTCATCATCAGGATAAAATATATATGACAACGTCAAAAACTACAAAACTAACCCAAAAAAAAAACAACATTTATAAAATTCATTAACTTTTGTTATTTAGCTAAATTCAATTGAAATGCTGTTCTGTACCTAACAAGCTACTAACAGAATGGTACACGACTTCATTTTTGTAAAAAAAACAAAAAAAAAAAATGCACGAACCAAAAAAATTTCGAAAATAATTCTTGAAAATAAAGTAAAAACATTGTTTTCGAAATATTTACGCGAAAATTTATCGTTATCTTTAATAAATAATCTTTTACGAAACAATATTTTAAATGAAAATTACACAGAAATTTGTGCCGGTCACAATAAAAAATATTTTAAGTTAGTATTTAACTCTTTTATTTTATTAATATTTGTCATATTTGATAAGACGTACGGCAATATGATACATAACATAAATTTTAATCGCATTTTGAATTAGTATACTGTGCAGCAATATTATTATCAACAATAGACTATTTGATTTTGAAGCAGGTACTTAGTCAGCAAAACATACAGTTTATTTACAGATATGGACTTTATGTGATATTTATTGTGGAATTGTTGAAAGGTGTAAACAATAAAAATTTATCATAGAATTTAAATCAATATCTTATCGGTGCACAGATAATTCTGTCAATAGAATATAATGAAGACTCCGATGTTGGTACAGAATTTTAAAAAAATAGATATTTAAAACCATATTGAATGATTTATGTAATACTTATATTGTTGAATGCATTATAGTTTCTAAATAGCTTAGATCACACCAAGTTTTCTATTGTTATTTTCATTTTTTGTTATAATATATTTACAAGCAATGCATTGTTTTGCTATTATCTATCTTCACGATGTTTACATTTTTTTTTTCATTATGATCTTCCGTTTGAAATTTATGTACCTACTTACTTTTAACTTGTCACACTTAATCAAATCAGTAGATAAAAAAACAACAGGTACACTAATTAGATTTCGATACAAAATCATTTCTTTTTCAATCGAGCTTAAATTTATTTAAAATTTCGATATTTTGTATTTGAATTTCCTTTATAAATTGAACCAAATTATTAATATTAAAAATAATGTCAGACTTTTGCAACATTACATTTCTATTAAACCTAAAATTCTCATAACGTGAATGGATAAATGATAAAGATGGATAAGAAAAAAAATTAACATTATTTGGGTTCGCTTCACGTTTCATGAAATTTTAAATAGTTTGAAAAACAAAAAACAATCGCATTTTAATGAGGAACATAACTGAATAATTTTTATTTGACTTAAGAACCTGATTTATGGTGTAAGAAATCGTAAAATAAAAATTCGCCTAAGGGTTTTTCACTCCATATATATTTCTTAATGACATCGATCCATAACCAAAAAATTGTATGGGGTTTAAAAAAAATCAGATGTGTCGAAAAAATTGTCTCCTTAATGTTAATAAAGCTCTTTGTAAACATGCGAAACAACTTATTATTTTTAAATAAGAACCAGTAATAACTGATATTCTGATTCGGAACTATCCAAATAGGTTTTAGAACTATCCGTTTAGGACAGAACTACTGTTTTTTAGTCAATGGTTCTAATCATAATTTTCATTTAATAACAATTAATATTTTTTTTTCTCTATTCTGTTTAGTTCAGCGGTTGATACCGTCAATAATATTAAAGTCGCAATTAAAAAATTGGCTCGACCATTTCAATCAGCTGTACATGCAAAACGTACCTACCGTGAATTGCGTTTACTAAAACATATGAATCATGAAAATGTTATTGGTTTAATGGACGTATTTCATCCGGGTGGAAATCTTATTGATACATTTCAACAGGTGTATTTATGTACACATTTAATGGGTGCTGATTTAAATAATATTATTCGAACACAACGATTATCTGATGATCATGTACAATTTTTGGTATATCAAATATTACGAGGATTAAAATATATTCATAGTGCTGGTATTATACACAGGGTACGTTTTGATTTAATTGAATTTGATTTTCGAATCGATTTTTTTTGTTATAATTTTTACTTTTCTGTGTGAAATAAATAATTTATTTTTATTAATTACAGGATTTAAAACCGTCCAACATTGCTGTTAACGAAGATTGTGAATTGAAAATTCTAGATTTTGGTTTAGCCCGACCAACTGAAAATGAGATGACGGGTTATGTTGCAACAAGGTAAACAAATTTAATATAAATATCTATTCATAATAATAATTATGTAGTTATAATAATAATGGTTATATATTTTTATTGAAGTTATCCGCTTACAAATTTATTACATATTAAGGTTCCAGCTTAATCTTAGCACTAAAATATTATAATTAATAAATTATATATTTTGATATTGAATATTTCTTACTTGCAAGATCGAAAAGATGGCTTATTTACGTTATGCTACTTCAATAATGAAGTTCCTCTGACGTCAAATCAACGTAACTCGAATTTTAGTTTTTGAAGTAATACAGAAAATCGTGACGTATCCTTAAAGTAATTCCAAATAGTAATTCGTTTACATCAAATACTTTATGATTTTTAACGTAAACTTAAAAGTAATTTTTAAAGTGGTTTTTAATTTTTGAAGTACATTCAAGTAGAGTTGACATGGATATTTTTTTTTCTTTTCTTTTAATTACTCAAATTCAATTATGTATATAGCAACATTTCATATACCATAGTTCATATAGTTCATAATGGTGGCTTAAATAGTTAAATAATGGCTAAGTTTAAAGTTTATTTTTATTATCAATTCCAAGCAACGGTCAGAAATATTATTTAAGTATTTATTTAAAATTACTCGTATCTGACTTATTAACAAAGCCACCTTTGAGTTACATTTTTTAATTTCATATTTACGCGCCATTTGAATTTATTACATATTTTAACTTCAGTTCCTTTGTTGAATTTGATTATATTTCTGGTGATACTGATTTACTGATAGTGATACCGATTAATTTTAACTGTGCTCAATTTCATCGGTTATTTTATTAGTTTTAAATAAGTAACAATATTAAAATATTACAATCTCTATGCGATAAACAATATAAATAAAATGTGAAATCAATAGTAGTGGTTTTTATTTCGACTTTTAGTTGTCCTATGCTTGTTAACATGTAAAACGCAATCATTGTCTTTCCGAAAATTTGACATATTTTGTATGAAGATTCTGTCAAATTTTCGCAAACGCAATGACATCGTTAAGCATGCTAACCAACAAACATAAATCGGTCTTTAAAATCTCTTATTGTATTTAAAATTAACATATTTTTCTAATTGTGTTTGAAATTTTTTTAAAAGAAAAACCAATTGGACGCAAAGGTGATCGAGTAATTTAATAAAATCAAATAAATTAAATGAAAATGTAGACTTTTCATTATTTTCTGGTTCTTCCCATGGTTTTTCATTTACTTTTTGAAGAATTTGCATTAAAATCGATTTATTAGAGCTTGAAAAAGATGACAAGCCTTGACACGTCATTCACATGCCAATTTGTCATGTCATGACACTATTATTCCATGACATGTCAATTTACAACTCTAACATTAAGTACTTTATTTAGTTTTACGTCAGAACAACTTCAAATTACAATGCAATACATTTTAACAACTTTAAAACTATGAAGTAAAAAATCTTAAAATAGTATCACGTTCGCTGTAGTATACTATAACAGCGAACGTGGTACTATTTTAAGATTTTTTAGTATCAAGTATTTTGTGAAATTGTTTAAAATGCTTTTTTTATTTTCTATTAACATTTTTCATGGTTAAATATTCATTATCTGCTAATTCTTATACCTAATATACGTTGGAAAAAGTTTTTATTCCGCCAGACGTCGCGTTGTATGATTCAAGTATTAAAAAGTATTTTAACACGGCGATAATAAGTATATTAATTTTAATTAATCTTACAGTTAATATATTTGAAATTAATTTGAAGAGAACATGTTGATAATAATTGAGCATATTTCCAGACCAATAAAATCAAAATAAATAATTTTAATTTTTTATTTCAGTTTTTATTAGTCTGAAAATATTATCAATGACTGTAAATATGTTTTCCTTAAATTAATTACAAATATATTAACTGTAAGATTAACTAAAATTATTATAGTTATAATATCACCATGTTAAAATGCATTTTTATACTTGAATCATATGACGCGACGTCTACTGGCGGAATAAAAAGTTTTGTCAACGTCTATTGAGTATAAAAGTCTATGTATATAAATACTTTCGATGAAACTAGTTGACATAATTAATAAATAAACTATGTAAAATTGAAACTTAAGTATTGTTAATCTATATAAGCAAACAAGTTCAGCAGCACTATTTACTATTGGCGAAAATTTAAAAAAAAATATCATTATTAAATATTTGATTTACATACAAAAAGTTATTTAATTTTTTTTTAATATTTTGTTTTTATCTTGTTTTTAATTAATTTCTTCTAGATGGTATCGTGCACCAGAAATTATGCTCAATTGGATGCATTACAATCAAACCGTTGACATTTGGTCAGTTGGTTGTATAATGGCTGAATTACTAACTGGCAGAACATTGTTTCCTGGAACCGATCGTATCCTTTTTACTATAAAATTGTGCAAAAATTAATTATCTTTTAATGTGTGTTTTGTTTCACTTTTTTTTTTTATTTCTCATTATATTTATTATAAAAATAGTATTTATTACTTATTTGCATGTAATTGTAAACCTTAGTTATGTCTTATATTAATTGTATATAATTTATTTATATACAAAATATCTCTCTCTCTGTTTATCGTGTATTATTTTAATAAAGACATTCAACAATTGAATTTGATAATGGATGTATTGGGAACCCCACCCGATGATTTCATGATAAAAATTTCATCCGAAAGTGTAAGTAGTTCAAAAACATTTTTTTTTTTTAGCAAATCATTTTTTTTCTATCTCTATTCAATTGAATTCTGTTTTTCTATTAAATATTTATTTTGATGTAAATATTGCTTGGGGTTAATGGTTTTTATTTTATTTTTTTTTATTTTAGCTTAATTTTGTACATTTTACTTTTGTACATTTTACTAAACTTATTGCCTAATTTATTTATTAATTTATTAACTAAATGCTATAGCATTTGGAAAAGGGAACACTGAAACTTAGATTGTAGTTGTTGTAACTTGTAGTAGAATTTTTGTTTTATTGCAATTTTGCAGTTTTGAAAATTAATTAAACATTTCTTATTTCCAAATGCTATAAATTATTAAAATACAAATTAGAATTTATAATAGACCAGGTCAACTAAATAAAATACATAATTTTTCTGAATGCAAATTAATTAAAACCAAATAAATAAATAAAATCAAATCAAATAAAATTAAAAAAAAAAAAGACATTGACCATTTAACACGAATACTTATATTTTGTGGTACACCTGATTCAGAGGTGATTGAAAAAATTATTAGCGAAGAGGTAGGTCTAATTATTAAATACTAAAATTTGATTATTTTAAAAATAGATTTTGGATTATTATTTTTTAATGATTTTGTGGACAATTTTTAATAATTACATATTTACACAATAATTAGGCATGATTTTTTTTTTATTTAGAAAATGCATGATATTTTCTTTATAAAAAAAGAAAAAACACGAAAACAAAAAATGCAAATATAGTCTTTTTATGGTTCTTGTTATCTTTCTTTCTAACGATTATTTCATTTTCATTTTAAACATTTCTAAATGATTCACAATTTTTTAAAAAATAAAAACAAAGTCTAGTCTAACAATTAATATATTGATTTAAAAATGAAACATTTTCTAAACAATTTTCATGAAAATTATGTCATTTCGGAATCGAAATGAAGTCAGTAATAGATTTCTTTTTTTTTTTTGGTTCATTCATTAATTTTGTTTTTCCGAAGATTAAATAAATAAGTTTATAGTTTTTGGTAAATTATCTTTTGTTTAAGGTTTAGAATTACATTTGTAGTTTTACTGAAAAGTACAAAATACATGCGCCTTATTAAGATTAAGAAAGATAAATAAATAATTTAAATTTCTTATTAAATACTTACTTAAATAAAGTTCAGAAAATAAAAGCAAATAATTTCAACAAAACAAAAAAAGAACATTTCAGGCACGTAACTACATAAAATCATTGCCAGCAACAAAGAAAAGAGACTTTAATGATGTCTTTCGTGGAGCTAATCCTCTTGCCATAGATTTATTAGAAAGAATGCTCGAATTAGATTCTGACAAAAGAATTACAGCAGAACAAGCGCTGGCTCATACGTAATTAAAATTATAATTTCATTTAGTGATAAAACTAGTACAATTTTTTTTCTTTTATAAATTTTATATCATGAAATACGTTTTTTTTTTTATGTTTTAGTTATTTGGAAAAATATGCCGATCCAAATGACGAACCAGATTCACCATTATATGATCAAAGTTTTGAAGATATGGATTTGCCTGTTGAAAAATGGAAAGGTAAAAAATATTTTTAAAAAAAAAACGAATGATTCGTAAAATAGAATTGATTAGAAAATTAATAAATATTTATTTCATTGTTTTCATTTATACCAAAAGAACTGGTATTCAAGGAAGTGATCAGTTTTGTACCACAACTACTGCATAATGCTACCGATGTTCAATAAGTACAGTATCTATGCGATTACACAATAAACTTAAAATTTCTAATATTACTGTTTTTTTTTTCTCTAAATATATCGAACAGAACTAAATTACATCATTTTGATTGTTACCAAACTTTAGTTTCAGTGAACAAAAAAAGAAAAAAGAAAAAAAAAGCAACTATACAATTGTAATTATAATTAGAAATCTAACATAAAATACTATTTTTTGTTTTTCTAAAAAAAAAAAAAATAGATCGTGGCCTCGTTTCGTAAGAAATCAAATGTATTGTATTTAAGAGTACTAATTTATTATCTTAATTTTTATTAAAATCAATTTTAAGCATAATTTATTAGAAATCTAAAAAAAAAAGAAGATATATAAAATTAATATTAATTTAATTACATTTAATGAGGTTATAACATTTAATATTATTAATTAATAGATTTCTGAATAAATTGAATCAATTGCAATTTAACTATTTTCAAAATTATTTTTTTTTTTTTGCATTTCAACAATTACAATAAATTTTATAGCCTTATTTAGCTTAGTTTAAAATTATAGTAACAAATATATCATTTTAAAAATGACAAAATGAAAAATCAGTTGCACATAAAATTACATTTACGTTATATATTAAATTGAAATTTCTAGATTCAAATTGTTTTGACTGTTGGAGAATATATGCGTCAGAGGCATACGGAAATACTTATAGAAACAAATAAACAAAATGAAAACGAAAAGACAATTTTGAAAAATATGTGTTTGTTTTTTTTTTTTAATTAATATTAGTAAAAAATTTGTAAGTTTTTTCTCAATTTAACAGGAAATATTGAAACGTTAAATGACATTCTACTAGTTATTTGGTTAGCCTAGATAATGTTCGGTATTATGGCGATTTATAGTGAAATTAAGTGAACATTAAAACATTAACAGAAATAAACCGCAAGAACAGTTAGTTAGGCTATATAGTATATCGAGTTTGAAAAGAATTAATCTGAACGAAAGAAATTTTTACAATATTATTTCCTTTACTGGAGTTTGATTTATATGATTCGATTTCATTTATACATATTTTTAAGGCGAAAACTAACTGCTTGATAATACATTGTAAATTGTCTTTTGATTTGATGACAGGAATTTATCTATTTATTATTGAGACGCTTCTTTCATAGTGTAAAGAAATGTGTATATAGATTTTTTTTTTTTTTATATATATAGAAGTTTTAACTATTAATCTATTTGCACATTTATTTATTTGATTTCTTTGGTATTTAAATGATTGGACCTTTATTATTATTTATAATAGATATGGTTTGCACATGTTGTTTTTCTCAACAGTGAATTATTGTGGTCAGTTACCCTTCACTTTTTCTTTTAATAGTTAATTTTTTTCATAGATAGGTGGAATTTTGTTACCGGAAATATGAATTCGAGTAAATTGTATTCCAGTATTGTAAACATTAGATTTACAAGATATAATAAATATCATGACTAAAAAAGGCTCTAGTATACATTAGTAGAAAATTAATATTTATGACGGAAAGAAAACAAAAAAATTTGCTCAACATATTTGCAAAAATTTATTTAATTCTTATGATTTATAATGTTATTTAAAAATCTAATTTCAATTTGTTTTTATTTTTGTTTTTTGTTTTTTTGATTGAAAACAATTAGATGAAAATTAAGATGTTTGGTAAAATATTAAAGATGCCTTTTTTTAAAACATTAATTAGGTACATTACATTATTTATTGTTTACGTGTATGTTAAATATTATTGTAATGCCATCATCCAGATTAATTTCATATAAAGAATAAATAATAAAATGTCAATCGAATTATAACTAATTGGTTAAAAGATGTTAACGAAAACTAAAACCACTATTTTTTTAGCCGGATGCCTTGCAACTAACTTTTTATTCTCCCTTTATAAATTCAATGTGCAAGAATTACATTTATCAATGTTTTAATTTTTTTTTTTTTTTAAATATCAGCAGTAGGGGGTGATTCACAGAATTTTTGCTCCATACATATTAGAAAAATGTGATCATTGCACATTGCAGTATATCGATTGAGTTGAACTTAACATCCTAATTTAGGAATAGTATTTTTAATATATGATTTTTTTTCCCATTGTTATATATTTTAATTTAATAAATTTAAAATAAATACAATGATAAGATAAGTTCAAATGAAGCGATATATACAGAGGTGTGATTCCTTAAAAACTAAATATTTTTTCTACTGAGCTAATATTTTTTTTCAACAAAGTTTATTTTAAAATCAAGCTACGTGTTAAGCTTAATCAATTACACTGTACCACAAAATTTCTCCTTTTTTTTTCCTCAAAGGAGGTGACAGTAGTTTCTGAATGTATTTGGGGGCGCTGATTACGAATATCATCATGAAAAAAAAATCTTTGTTCTGGTTTCCGAGTATTTGCTATAAATGTGATTTCCGAATTGGTAGCCTAAAGAGATATCACATTTCCGATCATAACTTAAAAAGTTTTAGTTTAACTTTTTTCATCTGCGGTGGAATTTCACTTTTTACGAAGTGATATAATGATAAATGTATATGTGTACGCGTCAAACAGAGTATAAATATAACTATATTCGTGCTTTTATCATGGTATTTGTTTAAAATCATCGGTATAATGAAATAAATCTCTTCATTTTTACACCATCTCTAGAGATAGTGTAATAGCGAAGAGAAATATTTCATTATAGCGATGATTTTAAACAAATACCATCATAAAAGCACAAATACAGTGACATTTACAACATTTTTGACGTGTACACACATCATTTTACATTATATCACTTCGTTAAAACTGAATAAAAGTGTACCGCTGTACACCACTTAAAAGGTTATAAAATTACACAAATTCTAGTATTAGTTTCATTAAAATTGGTTAAGCCGTTTACTCGCAGTGGTAAAAACAAGTGAAGACTTGGGGTCATTTTTTATCATACTTTCTCATCTTTAGAATTTTTGATCTCTGAAATTATTAAAAATATTCCTGTGTTTATTTTTTAAGGTTGAAGCTACATCTATTACGGTCATTTTAAGCTATCCCTGAATAAAATAGGTTAAGAATTGAAAAAATGGTTAGCCATTGTGTGGGAACATGCGAAAAACGAAAATTTGTATTTTTACAAGATTTTTTTTTTTTTTCGTTTATTGCATATAAATATCATTTTTTTTTCCCAGATGCAACAAAATACATAAGATTTTGTTTAAGAGTGTTCTATACTTTTAAGGCGGTTGCAGTACCCGATTTTTCTCGAAGATGGTTCAAAATTATGAAAATCCCTTGCAGGTATATGAAGATAATAGATCTTGCAAAAGATTCGTGGCATCACTAATATTTTCATTGGATGTCATTACAGTCATTACTATTACGTAATATGTTATGTTTAGCGCGATATTTAAACAAAATCTTACGTATTTTGTTGCAACTGGGAAAAAAATGATATTTATATGCAATAAACGAAAAAAAAAAAAAACTTGTGAAAATACAAATGTTCGTTTTTTGCATGTTCCCACACAATGGCTAACCATTTTTTTCAATTCTTGACCTATTTTGTTCAGGGATAGTTTAAAATGACCGTAATAGATGTAGCTTCAACCTTAAAAAATAAACACACGAATATTTTTGATAATTTCAGAGATCAAAAATTCTAAAGATGAAAAAGTATGATAAAAAACGACAAAAATGACCCCAAGTCTTTACTTGTTTGTACCACTGCTTAACCAATTTTAATGAAACTAATACTAAAATGTGTAATTTTATAACCTTTTAAGTGGTGTACAGATGAAAAAAGTCAAACTAAAACTTTTTAAGTTATGATCGGAAATGTGATGCCTCTACAGGCCTCCAGCCCGACAAACACATTTTTAGCTATATCTCCGAAACAAGAACAAAGCCAACTTTTTCGTAGAACATTTTCGTGATCAGCGACTCCTAATACATTTAGAAAAAACTGTCTCCCGCTTTGAGAAAATTTCTGTGGTACAGTGTTAATATTTTTGTTCATTTCATTATTGATTTTTTATAGCTTTGGATTATCGAACATAATTCCCTTTTCGATTGTTATATCACCGTACGATTCGGTCTGTCGAATCTCCAACGCTTGAAATTTCTTTAAAACCAGCAAAGAGTAAAATTTTTGAGCAGCCTAATGAAATTAAGAAAAGAAAAGAAAATATTTACTAAATAAAAAAAATTATTCGTATAAGAAATTAAATCAAAACTCTACTAACTTGTTTTCGATTATTTCTACAAGTCAATTCTGATAATAATAATGTATTTTGGTTCTCAAAACGTGTTCGTACTGAATAAAACATTTGAGCGGCGCGTTTATTTAGAACACGCTCTTCAAATTGTTCATCTGTTTCATTTTCCATTTGTTCATCACCAGGTTGCTAATTGTTAAGAGAAATAAAATAAGCAATTAAATATCTAAATCTAAATTCATGGGAGCGAGAAAAAATAAAAAAAATTCTTACATGTGCTCCAACGGAAGGTGGATAATCGTAGTCATCAGCCCAATCGGTTGCAATACGTTCGGACATACCTGCACCAACACCTATGTGTCCGTCATCATATCCCAAATTATTATAAGCATCTATTGGTGCTCCATTTAATATCGAGGAAACTTGATCAGCTGGTAACTGTGGAATTGATTCTAATTGATCAAGACCATGATGATGCGGTGTCATATTAGCATGTATTGGTGTATAACCTGCATAACCTCCATGGATACTGGCTGGTGGCATTCCGCCAGGCGGTAGATTTAAAATTCCCGCACTCTCTATGCATGTATTACTATCTATATTTCCGTCATTGGCTGGAATGCCAGAGTCTTGGCCTATTATATTGGGTTGTGTTCCAAACAATGAGCCTGGTAATGGAGGTGGCGGCATTAACGAATTATTCTTGTTTATTTGTGACATTATTAAACGTATTGCCTCTTGGTCCTCAAGATTAATGGATGGTTGACCAGCAATATTAATTGGTTCAATAGGTGTTGGTGGTTCCAGATTTGAAGCTTCAATATTGGGAACATCAGCATCTGTTTGAGTTATTTTTCGTTTTCGACGACGTTTACCAGGAATAATTGGCGGTGTATCCTGTTGCTGTGATTGCTGTGCTGTTTGTAATTGTTGTTCTTGTTGCAATTGTTGTTGATCCTGATGATCTAAACCTAATAAATTTGTTGGATCAAGTGTCGCAAAATGTTCAGTGCTAGATGAACTACTGGACGTTAGGCTACGTCGAAAACTCTAAATAAATTGTGTAATATCAATAAAATGAAACATACAACATTAATAATCATTATTATATCACTTACATAAGTTAACCGTCTCGCTGGGATATGACGCGATGATAATGCAAATAATCTTTCAACACCTCCAGTTTCCTTCCAGCACATTAAACGTTTTGTTGGAGGCGCCAGATCCAATGTTGTAATAATATCGGAAGTATTTGCCAATTGACTTTTCATTTCATCGCCAGAAATATTTTTAATTTCGTCTACAATAAGTTTCCGTTTCCGTTTTGCTCTTGTTAAACCTTTTAATACAATCGTATTAACTGGGGTCAAATGAAAGCTCTCTTCTTCATTATTAATTTCATGTGGATCAACTTCCTGATCAGTGCCTAGGTTTACTATCACATCTGCATCACCACGCTCTAGTGCATTATCAGGAATACCAGCCACACTACCGCCATCATGAGCAATATCAGCGACTGCCGGCGCTTCATTTATAGCGTTTATGTCATCTGCTGCTGTTATTCCATCACCTTGTAAAGACAAAGTAGGTTGAACAGCATTATTAGCAGCATCATCAATTAATTGCGATGCTATTTGCAAGGCTGATGGTGGTCGCGAGCCAACAGTACTAAAAATATGCATTAAATTTAAATAAAAATATTTTTTAATTTTATCGGTGGCGAATTAAGTATTAGGACTACCTTGAACCAATTGATGGTGCTCCACCACACCAACCTCCATCCAAATCATCATCTGAATCATGAGCGACGGCTGGCATATTAGATGGCTCACCAAACAATCCACCTTCAAATAAGCCACCCGCTGGTTCTTCTATTTTATTATAACGGAGAAAATTCAAAAAAATTTAGTAACAAAATAACTCTGGGGATTGAACGCAATTTATTTTTAGGTACTTACGACCAAAGTCATTTGTTCCAAAACCATCATCACCAACTATATGCGATGGCCTCACAGGTTCATGGGATGTTGCTGGCATTGGTTCATTTATATTTATATCATCTTGATTGTCTGCTATTAAATTATCCTAATTTAAACAATGTAAAATAATTAATAAGACTTCAGGTAAAAAAAAAAAATTTAATATACGTCAATATTAGCATCTTGTATAAAATCATTTCCATCAGCATCAAATCCCCCTACATCACCAAAGCCATCATCATGAATTGACATCGATATACTGCCGTAATCTTCTATCATTGTTATTTCATGAGCTCGTGATTGATTAATTGAAAATTGTGCTTCAATATCAACATTACTATTGAATCATGAAAATAAAGAGTTACATATTAAATTTATATAAATGCGTAAAAAAAATGTCAAATAAATTGTGAGATATACATATAGTATATACATATATAATATATATCTATATAAAAACCATATTTACTTCAATTCTGGCAAATTCGAATCAAAATCATGAAATACTTCAGGCAATGTTATTGCATTTACAGCTGCCTCTTGATGTTCTTCTGGCAAATCCAATCCAGGTCGATAAGCCATTTTAATCTTAACAAACGCTTCATTACAATCAGCCAATAAATATTTTGCTTTGCGAGAATAAATTCTTACTACACCAAGTAGTAAATGGCCTGAGGTACGAAGTGCCAGTTTAACTTTTGGTTGCATAATTCCATCAACACTTTGTTCAATGTCTGTTTCAAAAACGTGTGCTTTAGTCAATTTTTTATCCCAATGAGCGGCTAGCCATATTCGAGCTAGTGGCCCCTTTTTGGCTAATATAAAGTGTGCATAAAACATTTTGCCGCGTTGCTTTGTTTTATTACTGGTTCACAAAAAAGCGATTTACTTTTCACTTCGACCCATTAGAACGAAAAAAAAATTATAATAATAATAAAAAGGCGTGAGAATTTGTTTAATGACAATTATTTGTTGCACATTTTTGTTCGCCAAATCACTAAAATTACAATTTCAGCTTTTTTTTTACCTTGTTCACAAATTGATTTTTTTTAGTTGTTTAATTTGACAGCGCGCGCGACAAGTTAAAATTTACTACATACATACATATGTATATGTGTGAACATGTACACATATGGGAGCACAAAACTAAGCGTTTCTGATTTCTTTTTTTCTTTTCTTGACAATAAACACTATTATAACTGTATAGAAACTTATATCATTGAAATACACAATTGTTTTATTTTATCGCGTCGTTTTACTTAAGGACTGTGCCCTTTTCACATACGATAATGTTTGTGTTTTTTTTTTCTTTCGAAAATATATGTGACACACAGCTTCACAAATGTTAGGTCGAATTGTTTGATATGTGCTGCATATAATGATTTAGAAAAATATATTTAATTAATGCTGTTTTGATGTTTTTTACTATTCACTTAAGAATTTTAACAATTTAGATTTATAAAAATATGCAAATTACATTACAAAATTTAATGAAATTCTAATAATTTGCGAATTTTTGTTTTGTATGCGTAAACGCTTAATTCTATTTCACAAAAATGGCCGACTTCGCCCGAATTAGATTTCGCATTCGATTATAATATTCTCAATTCTTATTTTGGTACTAATTTATTTTCACGTTGGTATAAATGATTTATGTGATTTAGCGGATATATTAAATTGGTGTATAACTCAGATAAAAGTATTTAATTTTTGTAATATTGTAAAATTATAAATGTTCTTAAAATGCTATTATGATTAATTGAGTTTAATCTATAAATAAGTGAAATAAAACGAATGTGATAAGCTTTTAGTAGGAAAACACTTGTTTTTTTTAATAAAGTTGTGATAATACTTTTTCGTCATTCCTGAAATTGGTCAAACGGGATGATAGACATATACCAAAAAATTAATTAAATTTGATTAAATGTTGATGTAAATTATTAATTTGAACTTTATTTTATATGGAGCTGCAAAAATATTTCAAAAAACATTGATGTTTAATTAAATAATAGCAGTTTTAAAATAAATATTTTTTAGGTTAATTCACTCAATTTGAGAAATGTTTTTCCTAAAATTATTGTCGTTAGGCTTTAAGCAGAGACACTTTTTAAAAATCCAACTTTTGAAAAAAATCAACAATATTTTTATTAATATATAGGTCATCTATTTTACCGTGACTAACATGGCATGGCGGCTTCTGCGCATCATTTTCTATATTTTTTCTCGTTCTAACTTACGGAGATTGATACGATGCGCAGAAGAAGACGAAATTCGCGTAGTCACGGCATAATAGACGAACTATATCAGCATATAGTTCATCTGAAGAAGGGCCATTCCACGCTAAAAGTGACTTTTCTGTAACATAAGTTACGAACTTTTTTAAATCTTACATCCAAAATAC